>APFE031596533.1:0-11336 GCA_000404065.3 Pinus taeda | reverse complement strand
GGAATGCTTCTAAATCCTAGGTAGGATATCTACCATCAACAACAAACAATAACTAGCAAACATGGTATAGGAAGGCATCTAACTAAGCCACTTGTAGCCACTTCAAAGGGTGGCCAACAAACTAGCATGAATACCACCAAGCCGACCATTAATTTCTCACTTATCTCTTCGCCACATATCCTAGTTCCTTGTCACCCAAATATATCAAACCCCAGTAGATCATGTCTTCTCTAGATTTTGGTTGTCACAAACCCTAGCTCCTTCAACCTTCACATCAATACAATTATAATGACTATAATATAGTCTCATTAATGAGCCAAATTATTTGTTGACTCCTATATTCAATTTACAATGATGGGCACAAGATGCTAAATTAACATATATGAGCAACAGCATAAACTACTCTAATCTCTATGTGAATATATGATAAAAATTAGATCCTCAACTACAGAAATTGTTGATAGCAATGTACTTCATTTCTACAAACAATAAAGTTAGAGGAACAAGCCAATGAGCCTATGACAAGTTGGTACATGTCGTTCATGCTTGTCATAGGATAGGACACTTCAAATGTTTCCAAAAACTAGCTAGGGCATCCACCATCAACAAGAAACCATAACTAGTGAAGATGGCCTAGCAAGGCATCACGCTAAGATACTTTTAGCCGCTTCAAAGATTGAACAACAAATTCGCATGAATACCTACAAGTCCACCCTTTATTCCCCACATGCATAACCCGACAAACCTTAGGTGCAGAAAAGGGCGTACATTGCCTATGTACAGGTTGATGGGGGATGTGAACCAGGAGGTTGGAGGATTGAAGGGTTTGATATAATGACTTGGAGCATACTTGGGAAGGTCAAAGAGCAGCAACAACTCTTCGAGCTGCAGGATTCTGAGAACGTCTCTTTCCGGTTGAGTAAGATGCCCTGGAGGTAGTGGCATAGGTTGAGGGATCACTAGTGCAGAGAAGGGTGTGCATTCTTGGGTGTAGGTTGATTGGGGGTGTAATCCTATAGATTGGAGGCTCCTACGGTTTGGCACCTTAGTTTGTTAATGGTACTAGATGTGTACGCGGATTTTGGCTGAGTTATTACCCAATGGTGTCGAAACCCCAACGCAGAGATGACCCATTGTTGAAAGAAAAAAAAACAATGTGGACACCTGGAATGCTTCAAAACCCTAGCTAGGGTATCCACCATCAACAACAAACCATAACTAGAAAACGTGGTCTAGCGAGGCATCACGTTAAGCCACTTGTAGCCATTTCAAAGGGTACACACCAAACTAGCATGAATACCACCATGTCCATCATTAATTTCTCACTTATATAATCCAAGTCCTCTAGGAGATTTTCTAAGTTTACATTATAAAATCTCTTCCAGCAGAGTGATCCAAGGATCCACGTGAATAATCCAGGGCCTTATTGGGGGCTAAGATGCATTCTAGGTGTTTAGGGCAAGTCATGCAAGCTAGTTTGTGTCCAATGTGAAATAAGGAACCTCGATTAGTGCAAGAAGTTATCTTTTAGTGAGCAGAGCTACAAAGGGGAGGCCCGTATGTCTAAATACAGTTACAAATCTTTGTTACAAGTAGATTAGATTAGAGGAGTAAAACAATCGAAATGTTTGCCAAATTTTCTGAATTTTCTTTAATTTCTTGAATCATGTGCCTAATCTACAAAATAAGGTATCAAATTCAAGCATTCACTTTCCATCTTGTACACATGTAAAGAGATAAATCCTCCAGTGATGCTCTCTTTAATGGGCTTGGAGTGTTAGAGAATTCACATGATGAGCATTCTTCTTGTCCAAGCTGAACATGTAGTGCACAGATGCTCTTACTCAACAGAGAGACAGAGTGCAGTTGAGGGGCATTGAGTACAGAGAGACAGAGAAGCAGAGATAGTGCCGGGATAGCAGTAGAGCAGCCAAAGAGAGACGCAGGAGCAACCAGTGCTCACGCAGGGCGACGTAGACGCAGCTAAGTGCTGCGTAGAGCACCAGAGGGGCCAGCGTAGCTAACGTAGAAGCTCAGAGAGTTGACGCAGGGACTCATGGGACTGATGCAAGGTCGACGCTGGGCTAGGAGAGGCTGACGCAGTCCAGATTGGGCAAATGTTGGGGTTTTAGGGGCAAATTGGTGTTGAGTAGCTGCCGGAAGGATTATCCGGGGTTTCAGCCAGTAGATTTGTCTGAAACAGAGAGGTATTACTGCTAAGGAAATTCTCTGTTGGGTAGGCCAGTTTCGGCTTCCAGATTGTACTTTGATATTACTTAATAAGAAAACCCTCAGATAGCTGCATTGGTTTTCCCGTATTGGGTTTTTTCGGGGACATTGGTCCAAAAACAATGGTGTCATATGGTGTATTTGTTTATATTTCTTTTAGTTGTTGATCTGTAATATGTTGAGCATGCACTAGTGTTAATTTTCAGTATTCACATTGTAAATCACTGGTTAAGTAAAATAATAAGTAGGTAGGAATAAATAAGATAAAGTGCATGGAGGGTTTCTAACTTAAGTAAAGTTAGAAACTTCAACATGGTATCAAAGTGTGATAGCAAATCATAGGAGCACTAAGAGAAATCAGCCGAGCGGAGCAATAGCAGCAGAAAACAATTGTCCCGAGGTGACAGAAGTTGTTTATAGAAGTGCAGAAGCCAGAAAGTGTGACACAGAGCCAACCAGAGCCACGCAGAAGAAGACGGGAACTGCGCAGAGCCTCAGAAAGGCAAGCGTTGTTGACGCAGGGGGGCAGAGGGCTGACACAGGGCATCCCAGGGCTGACGCAGACCCATCCTGGGTGACGCAGAGCCAGCGTGGGGTAGAGAAGGGCTGACGCAGTTCACAGAAAGGCAGTTGGTGGGGTCTAGAAGGCTGCAGGAACATTGCAGAGTGGAGCTGGTGAGGTACTGTAGTCAGAACAATACTTGACAGAGCAAGGCTAGAGGAGTTGTTACCGAGGGTTTCTAGCCGAGGAACCTGGATTAGCAATGCAGTTGCACAAGACGATCAGAGTAGGGGGTATCTCGACAAGCGACAGGAGAATTTCCAGGAGGGAAATCATGACTCAGAGGGAGTCCAGAAGAGAACTTCCAGATGGGAAGTAGAGACTCAGAGGAGTCGAACAGAGAACTTCCAGGAAGGAAGTAGAGGAGCGTCATGGCACTACACGAGGTAAGAGACCAATGCCCAATGAAGAGGAGTAGGGGAGAGTCTTCCAAGAATAAGGCAGTGCTAGCATGGGCAGAGAAGGAAGTTTTGATAGACGATGATTGTGCCATGAGTGCACACGCACTACTTGAGAAGAAGTGGGGAGACATTGAGTTGTAGTCAGGAGGACTACAGGCGATGAGGGGTAGAATCCTCGAGGTACCCAACCTCTTGGATTAAACCTTGCTACGGGAGCCCCGACGAGGAGTAGCAGGACTGGCTGAGTGGGTATATATGGATGTGGATGGAGCGACAGAGAGAGCTACAATGCAGGAGTCCCGAGACAGCACAGAGCTAGCAGGCTGCAGTAGTGCGAGAGGCACAAGAGTGTTGCGCCAGTGTAGGAAGGCACAACGAATTGTGCAACGGGGCAAGATGCAGGGAGTTGTTGCAGCAGCGAAGAAGTCAGAGAGAGGGAGCACTTGTCAGCGGTAGAGGGAGCTTCGACATTAGTGGGTGTTTCTAGCCCAACAGGGAGGTCAGTTGGAGGATCAGTTACTTCTCAGTAATTGAGTTGCAGTGCAACAATGGGAAACACGATGCAACATTATGAGAGGAAGTGCAGCGCATATGCAGTGCTGGGAGGAAGGACCAGCAGCAGCATGAATGCAGAGGGAGCTGTTGTACAGATGTAGCAGTGGCAGTGGCAGAACCATGGGCAATAGTACAAAAGGCAGCAGTGCAAAGGATGTTGGGTAGGAAGGCCCAGCATCAGCACAGGTACTGATGCCAGATGATCAGAGTATACTCAGTGAGGATTGTTGCTAGAGCACATTCCTCGCTAAGAGGGAGTGTTGATTTGGGGTAGCACCGAATGTGCTTTAGCCACAAAATTTGGTGGAGAGGTTGGGTACATGAGATCTCCAATACCCTGAAAGGGTTTGGATAGATTCTAAACAGATCAGGAGATATTAGAATAATTAATATTTTTAATGGAGTCCCTAAGTCTAAACCTAGGGAAAATAAAATATTAATGTGTATTAATATGAATCTGTGTTATAGTGGTCCAAAATACATGGATCAAGCCAGATCTAATCTTAGCCGTTGATTAGGGACTTAATTTCGACCGTTGAATCATCATCAAGAAAGGTATAAGAGGAGGCTTGAGCGTCACTTGGAGGGGTACACCAGATGATCAGTCATTCTATTCTCTAGAGCGAGGTTTGCTAAAAGAGATAAAATCAGTGATCGGGAGAGCAACTGAGGGGTAGTGAGTACAGAGAGACAGAGAAAATGCCAGGACAACAGCAGAGAAGCCAGAGAGACGCGGGAGCAACCAATGCTCACGTAGGGCCACGTAGAGGGAGCTAAGTGCTGCGCAAAGCAACAGAAGGGCCAACGTAGTTAACACAGAGGCTCAGAGACTTGACGCAGGGCCTCCTGGGCCTGGCGCAGGCCAAGATAGGCTGATGCAAGGCCAACGCTGGGCTAGGAGAGGCTGACACAGTCCAGATTGGGTAGATGTTGGGGTTTTAGGGGTAGATTGGTGTTGAGTAGCTGCCAGAAGGATTATCCGGGGTTTTAGGTAGTAGATTTGTCTGAAACAGAGAGGTATTACTGCTAAGGAAATTCTCTATTGGGTAGTCCAGTTTCGGCACCCAGATTGTGCTCTGATATTGCTTAATAAGAAAACCCTTAGATAGCTGCACCGGTCTTCCCGCATTGGGTTTTTCCAGGGACATTGGTCCAAAAATAATGGTGTCATATGGTGTATTTGTTTCTGTTTCTTTTAATTGTTGGTCTGTAATATGTTGAGGATGCACTAGTGTTTATTTTCAGTATTTACATTGTAAATAACTTGCTAAGTAAAATAACAAGTAGGCAAGAATAAATCAGATAAAGTGCATGGAGGGTTTCTAACTTAAGTCAAGTTAGAAACTTCAACAATCCAAGGATCATTGCAATAGACAAGATAAAGAGTCAGGTGCTCACTCTCCAAGGTGTACACATGTCAAGAGATCAATCCTCAAGTGTTTCACTCTCCAAGCATGGGTTCGAAATGTCAAGCGCTTCTCATAGCAAGGATCCTTGTTGTCTAATTCAAGCATCCTTATTACCTTTTGGAGAAATGTTGGCAAAGCTTGACGTAGGGATGCAATGACCCTTGGAT
This sequence comes from Pinus taeda, assembly GCA_000404065.3. Lineage (NCBI taxonomy): Eukaryota > Viridiplantae > Streptophyta > Pinopsida > Pinales > Pinaceae > Pinus > Pinus taeda. The sequence continues at coordinate 6,013 of APFE031596533.1, read as the reverse complement.
GTCATTCATTAGACACCCTTAGTTTAAGGCTATGGGCCACATTAGTGTTAGTGGGTGCCCACTAACACTAATGTGGCCCATTGCCTTAAAATAAGGGTGTCTAATTATTGACATCCAAGGGCAATTCCAATATACAAGACAGAGAGTCAGGCGCTCACTCTCCAAGGTGTACACATGTCAAGAGATCAATCCTCAAGTGTTGCACTCTCCAAGCATGGGCTCCAAATGTCAAGCACTTCTCATAGCAAGGATCCTTGTTTGTCTAATTCAATCATCCAATCGTCCAATGATCTTAATCAACAAATTCCACTCACTATTATGTTAAATTAGCATTCATACACAACATTAGAAACTACTTAATTTCCATGGGAATATACTCAAAGTCAGATCTACAAGTATAAAATGTGTGTACATAAGGGTACAATTATTTGATGACTGCTCTATTCAATTTACAACGATGGGCACAAGATGTTAAATTAGAATATATGAGCAACACCATAGTTGTAAGCTGCTAGTGCTATTGGCCTCATCTATGCATGTCTAAGTAGGGGTGCCCCATTGCTCCAACGTGCACTTCAACTGAATGATAAGGGAACCCCGTTGTTCCCCAACGCAAGTCTGTTTGGCTGCTGTCTTAGCACAAACCGTTCTCATGCCCTCCAACTCCTCGTTTTGCTGAAAAATGGCCTCTCGCCCTGTCGTGGCCTTCTTTCTCAACGCTAGAAGGCTAGCTCAGAACTGATGAAACTGTGGAGGGCGGCTAACCTCTATAAACTTGGTCACCGCTCTAGACCCCTCCATCTCTTCTGGTACCTCCTCAACGACAAGTATGCCTCTAGGCACCTCATCAACCTGCTGTTGTGGGCGACCATCGCCTAGAAACTGGGTCATAGCACTGGGTAGTTGATCAACTATTGGCATCTCATCAATAGATGGCCCTTCGAGTGTATGCTCACTCCCTCAACTAAGGTGTCTGCTAGAGCTATCAAAGAGGCCTCCAACAATGGTGACTCTTGCGCCACATCGGGTATGTTGATGTGCCCCTCACCATCCTGCATGTCCTCCTGATCAACCTGCTCCTCAAGCTCCTGACATCTAAATCTCGGTCTCCACCAACAAAAACGCCCCCTGCTCTCACCCTCTAACTGTCCTCATCCTGCCCACTCCCTTTGAGGGGGTCTAGCGTCCGTTCGGTCAAATCTCTCCATGAGCCTCTATGTGAACTTTGTGTAGGATTTGATACGTTCATGACCCAAAGGGATCAACCCTTGGTACCACCACTCCATAGCATCTCCATCCAAGTGCAAGGTGGCATGTCTAATAGTGTCTGCCTCCCTCATGGGGTTTACCTGGAAATATGTGTCCAGTTATTGTACCCGTTTTCTGACATAACTCCTAGCTGAGCCATCAAAGTGGGTGAGGGTCATTTTTCTCTCAATGTTATTCACTCTCCCTTCGGCCATGGGTTTGTTTATGGTTCACCCATCACAATGCATACACACCCAAGTCTTCCATAATCTTGTTGGAAACCCCACAACTAGCTAAGATCATGCTCTGATACCACTGTAATATTCCTAATGGAAAATTTTATAATGATAACAAAAACATGCAAGATAGCAACACAAAAATTTTCAGGAATGCATACACATAAACCAGAAATTCTTGCAAATCCCAAACTGGCCAAGATTTGATTAATAATATTAGCTTATGGTACAAAGAGTTGGAGTAAGTGCACCTGGGCTTGCATAAGGCAAACTACAAGCACTAGGCAATGAGTACAAGTAAGCCCAACAACTGCAATATGCAGTTCCTTCAGAAAACTGCGTTGCTGCTGGACTTTGACCTTGATTTGCCCACTCTAGAGTGCCCATAAAATTCTAGGAATTTGGGATTCTGATCATTGCCCGAAACTTAGAAAACCCAAAAAGGGTTTCCCTTGATTCCAACCTTCAAAATTTGACCCTTCACGGCTTGGCCCTCCTCCAAATACAAATTTTGTTGCTGTGACTGATCCTGTCAATCTATGCACTCCCAACTCCAACAATCTTCCTCAAATGGCCCTCCAAATGATCTCCCAGCTCCCCAACTCAATCCACGGAATAATGTTGCCCCAACAAATCTCACTCAAATGACTTTGCAGTCCTTGTGCTGCTGTTACTCTCCCTGCTATGCGTGGCTGTTACTCTCTCTGCTCTGTGCTGCTGCTACTCTCCCTGTTGTTGGAATTCGACCTCCTTGCTGCTATTTCCCTGCTGTTGTAACTCGGCCCTCCTACTACTTTCCTGTTGCTTTAACTCGGCCCTCCTGCTGCTCCTTTCCCTGTGGCTGTAACTCGGCCCCCTTGTTACTTCTCTTGTTATTGTAACTCGACTTACTGTTGTTTCAACTCGACTCATGTTGCTGGTATGACATGGAACGAAGTAAAACTCCCTCCTAGGGCTGGCACTCGAAGTCCACTGAAGCGAAGGTTGAGATTTCGGCTCGGAGACACTCGGTGTGCTAAACAACACAATATTGGCTCAGCTGAACAACTAAGGCAAATTCGATTTTCAAATAGACAAAAGACCCCTATTGCTCACTCATTCCCTTCCTTTTATAATTTTTGGCCATGCATTCCTTGTGGGTCCCTCCACCAATTCGATTTGCCTGAAGGAACTCGAATTCCTTGTTCCCCAAGTGTGTACTTTATGTGGGCCCCTTATTCCACTATCAATTTAATCTTCCATTTTCTCTAATTTTGGTGGCCTCCATCTCTCCCAAAATTAAGTGGGGACTTCTTCCACCCACTTTTCCTAAGTTTACATGCCAAAATATTTTCCAACACCCAATTGCAAAAATAGAAGTTCATCGAATTCCTTGTTCCCCAAGTGCGTACTTTATGTGGATCCCTTATTCCACTATCAATTTAATCTTTCATTTTCTCTAATTTTGGTGGCCTCCATCTCTCCAAAAATTAAGTGGGGACTCCCTCCACCCACTTTTCCTAAGTTTACATGCCAAAATATTTTCCAACACCCAATTGCAAAAATAGAAATTCATCTTAGCAAAATTAATTCAACTAGGAACATTACAAAACAAAATGTTTTTTCATCCGCATACTAAAGGAATGTGGAGATGTGGAGTGGACAGCAAATGGCTTAATACCCATAGGTATTTCACTCTACACTGATAGGCATTTCCTTTCCATGCTAAAGCAACATGGAGGTGTGGAGTGGAGAGCAAATGGCTTGATACTCGTAGGCATTTCAATCTACACCAATTACTTTTTCACTTAAGCACATTTTCATAGAATTAAATAATCTCTTCAAGACACTTATGGAGTTCATCGGTGAAGCACATTTTCATAGAATTAAAGAATCTCTTCAAAACACTTATAGAATTCATTGTTGAAGCACATTTTCATAGAATTAAAGAATCTCTTCCAGACACTTATGGAGTTCATCGATGATCTTGATTCTGAAGGAAACTTCAAGGAAACAAAGCATACTTGGAAATCTCGAAATCTCCCAAAACGATTTGGGTTTATATTGATGGGTAGACATGGGAACATGAATAAAATATCCACTTATGTGATGTCCATCCTTCGTTTTCACTATGACTTTTTCCTAGTCTCCTATGTCTCCTCATTTGTTATACGTTGGAAAAAGTGGTCAATTAGACCAATTAGGTGTAATTTAAAAAATGAAATAAAAACAATCTAATTTATAAAAACAAGGTTTGAACACATACATGCAAATTTAAGAAACATCGACTTAGATCACTTTGTTAAATGATACACTAGTTTATAATGTCAAATTGCTTCCAAAATGAAGCAGATTGTGCAATTATTAAACTATTAGTGTGGTCTTAGGGCCAAAATAATTATTGAAAGGTAGTAAGAATACCCCGTTTGACAGTGATAACTTGTATTAGTCATTGTTTATGTTTTTATATAATTGTCTTCTAAAAACTATGATTACCTTTGGAGCTGATATATTGTAGTAGGTTATTCACATGTAATAGATTATTCACACATTAAAAATGATTTTTTGGTTTCTTTTCCAACCAAAGGTTCTTGAAGATTCACAATCTTACTAGAACTTAATTTCACTCTAGAAGTTGTATGAACATGAACATGTTATATAGCATTTAATAATGATTCTATTGGGTGGAGATCTTTTGACTTGCTATTTTAGTTGCAAGATTTTAGCTAAATTTTTTATCATGATGTTATTTCTTATCTTATATAGGAATTTAATGTGTCTTGTTTTGTGCTAAATTGCCTTCTTGGCACATTAATTAGAATTTAAATACATACATTCAGTTAGCCACTGGTTTTATTGTAGGCTTGTTAAGCCCCAGATTTGCTTGTGCATCTGGAGGTGATCTAGGGTCTGCCTTTCAATTTTTTTTACAGACTCTTGATCCATGCAAACTCACAATGTTGATGAACTTGCTTCTGGTGATGATGATAGCCTTCGAAAATTTCACTGGTTTGTCTCGGCATGATAGGAGGAACAATCAAGGAGTCTCATGTCAATACCAGATAAAGCTAATAGAAAGATTTAAATCAAATATTACTTTGGATATTCTGTAAATGATAAGATAAGATCAAATGGTGAAGGGTCTAAAGAATTATTGTGTTGACAGGTTTTCTTACAAGATCTAGGAACTCTTACCATGCTTCTATAAAATAATCATATTGATTGCTTAAAACAAAGAATAGTTCCTTTAAGGCAAAGAAAAGTTTGAGTAGGTGTCCAAACACACATTAAATTCAGTGTAATATACTTAATGGAAAAAGATTAAAAGCGGATATCAAAAATGAATTTGAACAGCAAAATAATCGCAAATAGACACACAACTAGCATTTTGATACACAAATAGATGTCAATAAAATCACTAAGCCATTTTTTTAATCCACTAGAAAGAGTAAATCAACATGAAGGAATAGTGGAACCCGTGCTTGAAAAGCAAGTGGAGCAAAAACTAGAAAAAGATCTTTGACCAAAATGATGTAGACAACCTAGTGAGAAGACTACTGCAAACTTGCTCTCTCCAAAAACTCTGCTGAAGCACCGTGAGATTTTTGAATGAAATTCCCTCAAGAGAGTAGGGTTTTTGTCCAACACTCATTAGCAAACCCGAGGGTTTCTGTCTTGGGGCTATAGTAGCTGGGAACTAGGTTCTTCAATTCTCATCAAGACGTGAAATTTCCTAAAGAGAGCAGGGTTTTCTTCCAACACCCAATAGCAAACCAGAGAGTTTCCATCCTTGGGCTGTAATAGCTGGGAACTAGGTTCTCCAATTCTCATCAGCACTACATGCACCAATCCAAGATGTCTCGTAATGGCCTTCTCCTCCTCTATTTATAGATCTGATGGACCCCCCTCTAGAAGCTCCTATTTTATTATTATTTTAATCATTGAGCACATTTCCCTCTTTTTATTTCAATTAAAATATATTTTTAATGTGAGAAAATGGTAAATTGGCCACCATGACTCTTTAAGCCACTGAAAATCACTTTTAACCATCCCATCTTATAGATCTTCTTGTTCCTATTCCAATGAGCTATTACACTAAGATGTTTCGTCAAGTATTCCTCTTGGGATGTTAACTTAAGCCTAATTAATTGAGTTAGGCACAATAATAACTCTGTTTTACAGGAATTATCAGAATGCAATGGAACGAAAAACAAGCTATGCAGAATCAATATTGACGATAGAATATGGCAAGTGAATTCCTCCAAACCCCATAAAACATCTCTAAAAGTCCTTTGGCCCACTAATGAAGTAAACGTTCCCTTGTGACCTCTCTGCCTCCAATCTTGAAATTCCATCCTAACCATTCCATAAGGGACACTAGAAAAAGGAACATAACAAATTGTCCCGCCCCAAGATTAGTTGCCCTCATGCAATCCAAACTTGTGGACCAATCTAGTGGGAGCAATCCAAACTTGTGGACAAGTCTGGTGGCCCAATGCAACTCAGACCCAATTCCCGAATCCCATACAAACCACTAGGCGATGCTCTAC
>APFE031596518.1:0-13020 GCA_000404065.3 Pinus taeda | reverse complement strand
AAAATCCACACAGCAAACTATCCAGCAACGTCAACCAGTTGCAGTGCGGAGGCAGGGCTCAAAGGCCTGAGGCGGGCAGATGCTACAGAGTAGGGGAGACAATGAAGGACTGAAATGAGGTATCTCCATAACCCAACATTGACAAGCCTTTAGCCGAACTAAACTTGTATTGAATGTTGCCTGCAGATGGTAATCAAGGCGCTTCAGGGTGATATGGGGAGGGGTGCCATCGGACAAGTGGCTTGTCCCTTCACCACCATTCCGCATACAAACCATTAATGCTGCATCGTGTCACCCACATCCGGGTGGCCTCCTACTTCCTGAGACTTCTCTTTCTCAACTAAATCGTTGAATTCCTTCATCTGAGCATCAGTGAAAATAGCAGATAACGCATTAGTGTTCACTGTAGTATTGCTCTCCACCCCTATGTTGGCAAGAAGGTCGACTACCTTGTTGCCTTCCCTTCGGGTATGTTTGAAAGTTACTGCTCTATGGTCTTTGAGCCAATCTTCAATAAGTTCCAGTCTTTCTGCCAGTCTCCAACTATTGTCGATTTTGTTTGAGGGAGTTCCTTGAATAATTTTTTTCACCATATTGATTAGTATCTGAGAGTCACCTTCAATGATTAGGGGGAAAAAGCCATAAGAGTGGGCTAAAAGGAGCCCTTGCCATAGCCCTTCAAGCTCTGCTAAATTATTAGAGTCCCACCCCTTCGATCCTAGAAAGGTAAGAAGGGTGACTCCCTTGTGATCTCTGAAGATTCCCCCAAACTCGGCTTTACCAAGGATTGCCTTTTGAGGCTCCGTCGAAGTTCAGTTGGAACATATTCTGAGGAGGAGGAACCCATTTATCTGAAATTGTGCTTTTTGTTGCCATTTTGGCTGAGATTTTTAGTTCTTGATTCCATTGTAGATTCCAGTTGTCCCAAATAGTCTTTTCCTATGGTAGTGCGGGAAGATCGTCGTCATGCCAAGTTTAGAGTAGAAGAGTTTCCTTGAGGTTTTGACAGACATTGTTCCAGATGATTTCCATAGGCTTTGACTAATTCTTGAAGATGCAATTTGTCCTCTCCTTCCATATAGTCCACATGAGAAGGCTTGGTATAAGCTTCCATAAGGAGTTAAGAACCTTGCTCTTATAGGGATTCCTTACCCAGTTGCGAACAGTAGTGGGGATGTTTTCCTTGATTCCACTTTCCCTTTGGCAACGAAAACTAACTTTTTCCCAGAGTTTGTGAGCCAGAGGGCAAGCGTCCATGAGATGCAAGATAGTTTATTCTTCCTGGTTGGAATTGGAGCAAATGGACGGTACATGGAAGTTTCTCTTCCTCAGATTATCCCAGGTGAGGATTTTGTTCTGACAGAGCAGCCAAAGAAAAGTGGAAACCTTCGGCCATAAGTTGGGAGCCTAGATAGCAGTCCAAAGTGGATCTTTGACTGCAAAATCTTTTATAATTATGTTGTAGGCTTCATGCATTGTGAAAATTCCCCTGTCCTCATATCCCTATCTGAGTACATCCTTCTTTTCTGAATATCTTATGTTGCGATTGGAGAGTTCCGCTCCTAGGTTCTGTTGGTCGTCCTCCAGTCCATTCCCAATGATGTGTTCTAGATTAACCCATTGCCTAAAGCCATGCATTAAGGTAGGTTTCCAATATTGATTGATCTTGTCGAGCCTACGAGCTTCCCAATTGGGAATTTTATGAGGATTGATCAAATCTTTCAGTATATGTTGTTGCTGCCAGGAATCTTCTCAGAATCTTGTAATGGTACCATTCTTGACCTCCCAGAAGCTATGCTGATAAATGATATTTTTATGTTGCGTTGCTGCATTCCAGACTAACGAACCCGGGCCTACATCCATGAGTCTAATTAAATCCTCAACATGTCTTTTATTGGCATATTTGGTTGTCCATAGAGTGGCCCAAGGGGTGTATGGTGCAGAAATCCAGTTCCACCAGATGCAAGCTCCCATCACAGCATTGCTGTGGTGAGGATCTCGAAGCCCAGTCCCACCCAAATGCTTGGGTAAACATACTTTTTCCCATTTAACAAAAGCCCATTTACATTTTTTTCCTGAGTTGCCCCAAAGGAAGGATCGTTGGAGCTTTTTAATTTCCTTGAGAACCCATTTTGGCACCGTCAGGATTGAAAATAAACACAGCGGCATAGACTGAATGACTGACTTGATTAAGACTAAGTGGCTAGGCATGTTGAGAGATCTGTGGGTCCAAGAGGAGAGACGAGCTTCTAATTTTTCAAGGAGCAGCTTCCAAGAAGAGTGCTTTTGGGCAACATCAGTAAGGGGAGCTCCAAGGTAACTGGAAGGAAGAACAACTTTCTAGAAACCCAGGATTCAAGCAATGGAGGCTTGGGTAACTGCAGGAGTGTGGAAGAAGAAAATTTGGGATTTGGCCAGGTTTATGGATGCTCCAGAGGCAGCTGAGAACGAATTTAACAGAGATTTTAACATCCGAGCTTCTTGGACAGAAGGATGACCATAAAGCATGTTATCATCTACAAACTGCTGATGGGTGAAGGGAGGGGAGTTGGGAAAGGAAAGGACTCGAAGTTGGTGAGAGTGAAGAGCATCCTTGATACTTCTACCTAAACCTTCCGCCATGATAACAAACAAAAAGGGAGATAAAGGATCTCCTTGGCGAATACCTCTAGAAGGATGAAAGGGGGAGGATGGAAATCCATTAATAAGGATGGGGAAGAAGGTTGAAGAAATGAGACTCATAACCCATCTGACCCATGGTGGGGAGAAGCCCAAGGAAGTTAATATTTTTTTAATATAACTCCAGCTCAGACTATCAAAGGCTTTAGAAAGGTCTATCTTAGGTAACATACCTACCTTTTTATGCTGCTTCAAAGAGTGGATGATCTCATGCATTAGGATAATGTCGTCTGTAATTTGCTTGCCCTCCATATACCCTGATTGCTTCGGGGAGATAAGTAAAGGAAGTAACGGTTTGAGCCTTGAAGCAATGACTTTGGATACTATTTTGTAAATTACATTGCACAGCACTTTAGGCCTGAATTTATCAGGGGTTCTGGATTGTTCTTCTTTAGGAATGAGGGTAATGAAAGTGGCATTCATGGATGGAAGCATCCATCTGCTTGTTCGAGATTCTTCCACTACCTGCCAGAGCTCCAATTTGATCATATCCCAAAAATTGTGAAAGAAGTTAGAGGTAAACCCGTATAGACCTGGCGCTTTTCCTTATTTTAGCTGATGAACCACTTTTTCCACCTCCTGCAAGGAAGTCGGCTTGAGAAGCAACTGATTATGCTCCTCAGTGATGATCTTTGGGATGGATTGGGTTATTTTGTCAATGGCCACCGATCGATCCATTTGAGTCTCTTGATGAACCTGCTTGAAGTATGACAATAATTCTTGTTCTATAGCTGCGTGGCCCTCTACTTTTTCTCCTTGGTTGTTCTGTATATGAGTTATGGTGTTGATCATCCTCCTTTGAATCGTCGAGTAGTGAAAGAACTTGGTATTCTTTTCACCCTCCTTCAGCCACCTGACCTGTGATTTTTGCCTCCAAAGAACTTCTTCTTGCTGGTCTCTTTCCAAGATTTGAGATTGCAGGTGTGATTCCTGCTCCGAGAGCTGCTCTGTTCACCCTTCTAATATGATTTTCTATTGCAGTTCTGTCATTGTGTTATTTAGAGCATTTTTTGCCTGGAGAATATTCCCAAAAGTGAATTGATTCCATTTTTTGATATGGAAATTGAGATTTTTTAACTTCTGCAGGAATTGGAACATTTGTGATCCCTCCATAGGTTTGTAGCTTTTCCAGATCATGTTGATGAAGTTGTTGAAGTCCGTATCAGACAACCAGAAGGTTTCGAAGTGAAAGGGCCGACGATCAGTATTACCTAGCTGATTCCATTGGAGTGCGATTGGCCAGTGATCAGAACTTGTAAGGGGCAAAATTGAGGCAGAGAGGTCTCCACCTAAATGTATTGCATTATCAGGGAGAAGGAATCGATCTATTCGCGAAGCAATTTGATGAGGATCTACTCTTTTATTGTTCCAGGTAAAAACCCCATTATTGAAGGGTAGATCTATTAGCCAATTGTTCTGAATGAAGTCCTTTAGATGACAACTATCCTTGTTAAGACTGCTTCTTCCTCCGCTTTTTTCCTCCAATCTGGTTATCATGTTGAAGTCCCCCCCTGTGATCTAGAGAGGGTGGGTTCCTTCAGAGCTGAGGAATGAAAGAGTATTCAGTGTTTCTATCTTCTGAATAGCTTCCTGAGGAAAGTAAACATTTGTTAAGTGTCCATGGATATTGATTCCTGTTAGATGGAACGAAGCCTGAATGAAGTGCTTGTTCGCGTGCATGTTGAAGAGGGTGATTGTCTGTGCATTCCAGATAATTGCAAGACCTCCTGATGCACCTAATGCACCCACTGCAATTGCATTACACACTGGCCAAGCTTTGGCCATGATTTTTTCCAGAGTTTCTGAGTTACACTTGGTTTCTTGAATGAAGAAGGTGCTTGGTTTTTCTTGCTAAATCATGCTTTTTATGAATCTGTACTTCCCAGGGCTGTTGAGCCCTCTAATTTTCCATGAGATGAGCTTCATGATGAAACATTAGAGAGGGTGGTAAAGTACTTCGTGAGCTTGGAGTATCTTCCTGATTGCACTAGCATTTCCCTGATGCGAATGGTTCGTTGGAGATCGGTCTTCCTTCCTCTCTTCTTATTATCCTTAAAGAGTATCTTTCCATCCCATTGGCTTCCAGGCTGAATTCCAAAGGATCGTTGTCTCTGTGCTCTTGAGAGGATTATTTCTAGATTGTCCACCTGCCTTTCTGGTATTTTATCATAACTTTTTGTTTTACAGGCTTGCTCTAGTTCTAGAAGATCCAGTTCTCCTAGATCTATGCTCTCTAGTTCCTCTTCCATGTTCGTGGTTTCATTTCTTTCTTCGGTACTTCCTATTGCATCCTTCAATGCATTCACTTCATTATCCATCTCCATACTTTGAGAGATCCAGGCCAAAATGTCACTAGGGGAAGGCGAGCTGAGGTCGATGGATGATTTTGATTTTAGGGGAATCTCTGAGCTGGTGGAGGCTGAGAGGGCTTTTGACTTTGGCTGCTCCTTGGAGGAATCAAGGGTTTCACGACTGACCAGATCTGGCTTAGCTAAAGTCTCGAAGCTGTTCCTGGTACTCGGTTTGGACGGATTATCAATAGAGGCTTTGGGATTAGAGCTAGATTTTCTGAGATTCTTTATCCAATGAGAAACTCTGGTAAATCCATCAGCATCTAATTTTCCGGGAGGAAGAGGGGCTGAGGTTTTTAGGTTGGATGGGCAATCTTGGAATAGGTGACCAAGAGCGTGGAATTTCCTACATTGGAAAGGTACATGTTCATAATCAATAGATTGGATCCATTCAAAATCATCATGAAAGAGACCTGCCACGTACGACAGGGCGTTGTTAAGGTGCATATAAACACATATACGTGCATATGAGGTGTATCTTCTGAGCTTGGTCTCCTCTGCTACTTTGACAAACTCACCAAGACCATTGCCTATTTCTTTTAATGAAGTTTCATCCCGGTACTCCATAGGGAGGGAGTAGAAGAGGATCCAAACGGGTGCCCAACTGAGATCTTCTTTATCCGGGTTGAATCTTTCCACCCATAAACCAGTTGCGTTGAAAAAGTACGGCCCTCCATCTATGATTCTATTTTTATCCTCCAGGCAGTTGAAAATCGTTGTGAAGAACCCCTTGGGACCTAATTGTAGGGTTATATGGCCTTTCGGCTTCCACTTGGCTGCAATCCATCCTTGCAGCATGTTTTCAGTGGGCCAAATACCAATAAACATCCCTATCAGAGCATGATCCCTCATGAATTGGATCTGTGCATTGATCCTACTGCTGGGTAACTTGATCTTTGGTCTCGTGGTTGCAACTGGCTTGCATGTGGCTGAAGTCGCCTTGGGTACCTCCTTGATAGTTTCGTTGTTCCTTTGAGAGTCTCGCCCTTCTTCTAAATCCTCATGGACTATCTGTTTTCAGGTGTCCTCCTACATTGAAACATGTTCGGTATCGTTTGGTGGAGGCTCTGCGCCCTCCCCCTGAGGTTTTCTCATTATTTGTTGACCTTCTTGTCCTTTGTAGTTTGTCGTGTAGCTGGAAAAGTGCTGGCCGATTTACTGAAGACTCTGCAGGCCTGTCATGATAGGAGAGTTCAGAACCCTAGCTGCCATGAACGCATGCCATCAGAGCTCATTGCTCAACTACTACATATTTTCATTTAAGACAAGATCAATTTTTATAGTACTGGTTTCTTTGTGAAAGGAAAAGTTATTCTATTATATCTTGTCCAATTTTTATGGTTGAATTGATAACACATTATGGGGAGATTAAGAGAAATATATTCTTTGGTGAACTGGTAAATCATTGGAAAAGAGGTCTAGTTACAGAGCATATTTAAAAATTCCAAAACTTGTCTTAGGGTAAAAGTATTTTAGAAGATAATTTTTTAGACCTCTTTATGGGAAATTTACAGGAAAGCATCCAACATGAGGTACGTATCTTTGAACCTAAATCCATACAACATGATTTTATTTTTCTAAGAAAAGTTGAAAATAGAAATATGTCTACTAGAATAATGACCACTAAAAAATATAAGAGACATCATGCTTGTTGTCCTGACATCACCTAACTAACAAGGTCGATGCCTTAACAAATGAATGAAAAAAGAGCAATTGGACTATGTTTTAATTGCGAAAACAAGTATAGTGAGGGAAAATTATTCTATATACATTGTGAAGATGAAGAAGATCAAGAATTGGAAGCATCACAAGATCTAGTGATAGAAGAGAGTACCTGAGTAATATCTTGTCATGTAATGACTAACATTGGGTCTCCACAAACCCTCAAGATAGAAGGATACATAAAAAGTAAAATGTATCAATGTTTATTGATTTAGGATGTACCCATAACTTTAAAATGAAGAATTAACAAAATATCTCAATTTCCTTCTATTTATAACACTACACTTTGAAGTAATGATTAAAGATTCAAGTATCATAATTGTTAAGGGAAGTACCATAGTATTAAGTTGAATACAAGGGAGTTTATTGATAGTCCCATGATTGAAATCCAAATGGGTAATGTTGATGTTGTATTATGGGTCCAATGATTACCATACTTGGAAATAGTGGCCCTTAATTTTCAATATATTTTCATCAGATTTACCTAATAATGCAAGGAAATTGATCTTATACATATCCAAGGGAAACATCCATAAGTGATAAGTTCTAAGAACATGATAAAAATACTCGGAAAAGGATATGATGGTGTAATTACACAATTATGGTCACTGTATGTTCAAACATCCATATCCTCTACTTCAGTGGATCTCCAAAAAGTTATCAAAAATCATTCCAAGGTATTTGGAGAGATGCCTAAGGGTCTTCTACTTGCTTGAGATCATGATAACTCTATTCACTTGCAACTAGGAAATGCACCACATAGAATTAGATGTTATAGGTCTCGATATGCAAAAGTTATCTGCTCCAGTGGATGTCAAAAAATTTATCAACAATAATTTTAGGGTATTTGGATAGATGCTTAAGGGTATTCTACATGTTTAAGATCATGGCCATATTCATTTGCAACCGAGAAATGTACCACCTAGCATTAGGCCTTACAAGTCTCCATATATGTGTAAAAGTGTGAGATTGAGTGTATTTTTCCATCAATGTTAAAGGTTGACATCATTCAACTTAGCCAAAGTGATTTCTCTTCATTAGTGTTGATGGCTATAAAAGAGTAAGGTTCATGGTGTATGTGTCAAAATTATAGAAAAATGAGCAAAATGACAATCAAATATAAATTTCCTATTATTATCATTATGAGTTTTTCATTATGCCATTTTGACTTACTAATGCAGCTTCAACATTTCGAACTTTGATGATTTTTTTTTTCAAACTCTTCCTTCGAAAATTTAACTTACAAAATATCTTGGGAAAATCATCTACAACATGTTGATAGAGTCTTTAACACTATTAGAAGAACAACCATATGAAAAGTCTTCCAAGTATACCTTCGAGGTTCAAGAAGCACAATATTTTGGTCATATTGTATCTCATGAAGGTGTCAAATTGGACTCTAAGAAAATTCAAGCTATAATGGAATGACCAATCTCAAATACCGTAAAGAAACTGGGACGATTCCTAGGATTGATAGGATATTACAAAAAAATTGTTAAGAATTATGGTTGAAAAGTATCACCTCTAACAATCTTATTGAAGAAGGAAGAAATTTATTATATTTAAGGAGAAACCAAATATTTTGAAAATAAATAAAGAGGATATGAGTACAACTCATGTTCTAGCCACACCTGACTTCACAAAAATCTTCATTATGTATAGTGGTTCCTTAGGCCATGGATTTGGTCTAGTTTTAATGCAAGAAGGTATGCCCCTTTCCTTTGAAGGTAACCAACTTAAAGGAAAGAACTTACTTATACCCATTTATGAAAAATAATTGTTGGCCATACTACATGCAATTAAGAAATGGTTTCCTTCTGTAATGTGAAGCACTTCAAAGTAAAAATAGATCATGATATTTTGAAATAATTCTTGTTAAAAACAATATCTTTATAAGAGAAACAAAAATGGAATTAAAAAATGCTAGGCTATGATTTTGAGATTATCTATAGAAAAGGGGAAAAACATTGTGCCAAATGCACTCTCAAACAAAGAGGAAGATACAAAGGGTTCATCATGTGCTATTTCCATTTCACAACCAAATTAGGTGGAAGAAGAAAGGATAAAATGCAAGCAAGATGAGAAGGTATGCAATATTATTAAAAAGATATATGATGTCCATGCTTCCATCAAGTCCATTCTTGATCTTGAATAGCCATTTTGAGGTCACCATAGATTTCCCCTTCAGTCTCAGAATGACATCCCATACATCATTCTTCATAATTGATTCATATTATTTAGCCATAGCATCCTTCTAGACTTGTTATTTTATGACTTATTCAAAGGTGTGAGGCTCAAATTGAATCATATGTCTCATCCCTACAACATATCCCTGATACCTTAATGGATTCTTGCTTTCTCTAAAGGTTCCATGGGAAATAACATGTCTTTCCGGATCTTGTAATGTGTCACGAAGGCAAAGTGGTCTCTTCCTAGCAAGGGGATCACATGGAGGAGTATCCAAGGGGTTCATGGGATCCATGGGATCATCAATAATGTGTCTCTCATATTCTAGTATGGAAGGACCTTCTATAATATCCATATCATCACTTTCCTTCTTAGGAGGAGGAGGCAGAGGAAGGTCATTTTCTTTTCCAAGGGTAGCATCTTCATCAAATGTCACGTCCCTGCTAATTTCAACCTTCCTTTAATCAGGAATATATATTCTAAATGCTTTGGAATATTCAGAATACCTAACAAATGTACCTTTTCTTCTAGTTGCTTCCACCTTGTTTATTTTGTATTTTGGCACATGGAAATATATGGGAAAGCGAAATATCTCGAGCTGACAAATGTCAGGCTTGACACCTGTGAATAATTCTATGGGAGTCTTGTTGTCCAATGCTTGATGAGGAACCCTATTTTTAACATATACCATTTTATTTGTTTCTTCACCCAAAAGGAACTTCGTTAGTTTTTTATCATGGAGCATGGCTTGGGAAACTTCCACAATATACAAGTTCTTTCTCTCAGACACTCCATTTCATTTGGGATTATAAGGCACAATAATATCCTTCTTGATACCTTCCTTCTTGAAAAAATATATGAATTCATTTGAAATGTACTCTCCACAATTATCACACATGAAGATCTTAATTTTCCTCCCTGTTTGGTTTTTGATAAAATCCTTGGAGCCATGAATATATCAAAGGTCTCATCCTTATGTTTCACTTAATATATCCATGTATTCCTCGAGAAATCATTGATGAAGGTTATGTAGAAGAGATGACGACCAAGAGAATGTGAAGGAATTGGTCCATATATGTCAGAATGAATTATTTGGAGGATGTGATTAGTCCTATTCTTGCTAGAGGGGAATGGTCCCCTTATATTCTTTCCACTAGCACATCTTGGACATGCCCCAACATGTTGAGTTTGAACATCATAGATCTCAGAGAGCAACTTATTCAATTTTGGAAGAGCTTCATAGTGTAGGTGTGCCAATATTGGAAACCAAAGTTTGATTTAATGATTAATATCATGGGACGATGTTATAAGGGGTCTTCCAATGAATCTGTAGAGTCCTTCAAATCTAGATCCCAATGTGAAAACATCTCTCATAGGGGATCCCATAGGATAGGTAAGTAATTTTCCTTTGATGAAGGAAACTACCATTACTTTGTCCTCCAATAAAGATATAGATACCAAATTATTCTTTAACCCCAACACATACATCACATCATGAAGAAAAATATATTCCCTATAGTCCAAATGCAATTTAACAGAACCAAAAACCTTAACGAGATGCATGGAGTTGTCTCCAAGAATAATCTTTGAATTTGACTCCATCTCTACCAAATTAGAGAGAACATCCTTATATCCAGAGAAATGATGAGAGGCCCCACTATAAACCAACCAAATATCCCAAGCATCCATGGGAGAGGAACTAGAAAGAGTACAAATAAGTATATATTTAGATTGGCTAGTATCAACATTACTTCCATACCTAGAATTTCTTGACTTCTTTTGAGGATGGTGGTCTTCTTCACAGTCATTCAAATAATATCTTCTTCTTCTTCCATCTCTTTCATTACAATCATTCCTTCAATCATATCTTCCTCTTTGATTATTGAACCTGCTATTTTTGCTTCTAATGTTGTATCTTGGAGCATTGTTCTTCTCAAGGAATTCTCAAGTACATTGAACTTTCTTGTGACAATTGTAGCATTCAATGTGCAATGATCCTGTTATCACTCAGTTTGTCCCTAGGCTCCTGTAGGGATATGGCCGAGGTAACTACAAACCAATCTTTGTATTGCAGGTTCTAGCCAACCTGCAATCAGAGAGGGCTCTCTCTTAATGATTTAACTTTGTTGATGATGATTTTAGGCTAGTTGTTGGGTTCAGGGGTTTTGTTGTTTTGTTTGGATGGAAGGTGTATTCCAGGTAGAAAATTTCAAGCAGAGAGGCAAGGTAAAGTGTGATAAGTTTCAAACCATTGGGCATGGAGTCATCGATTAAGGTTTGTTGATGCTTTTTCTTGGTCACAAGAGGATTGTGGAGCGGGATAGCCACACATGAGACAATTATCAATTTGCTGAAAGGATGGAATGATGGTCAGGGATGAAAGGCAATTAAGAATCTTTCATCAAAACTAACAGGGAGGAGAAGTGAATGAATGGTTATCTAGGGGCAGTTAAGAATTCCCAAATTATCATTCATAAGTGAAAGAAACAGCGTAAACAAGATCATTTAAGTATGCATGTTCATAACTATGTCTGATGAAAACATAAAAAATTGCATAAATTGAGCCTAAGGTGCAGTTAAGCAAATCCTAAACTATTCTTCTTTTCTGCAATTTAGATGGCGGAATGATGATAAAACAAACATGAAAATCCAACAGGGTTGAGAAAGACTTATTGAACCATGTAGAAGCACAGGAACTCCACAGTCACTCCTCGGCCAATTAAACACAACAGACAGTTTCAGAATCCATGCTTTCAACAGTCTTTGATTATAGAAAGCATCACAGTTACAGTGCGAGTCTCTGCTTGAGAGAAAAATTGGAATAACAAAGATCAAGCTACTGATCAACCAACCAACCCCAACTCCATTTTTCAGGGTGGTATATATAAGCAAAATATCTGAAGTCATTTATTACAATTGACCTAAACAGGTCTGCAGGGAAAAGCTTTTCCTAAAAACCTAATTGTTGCTGGAATTAAATGCAAGTAAGTCCTTTGGGCTGTGCCAGAGGCAACTGAATCAAGTTGAGTTGATGAGGTGTCTTGTGTGACTTGGTGCAGTGGTTCTGTCATAACTATGCATTGAGTTCTGGTCCAATGATCTTCTGTGAGTTTAATGTGCAGTCATTTGTGCTGGTGAGCCTTCAATGCGTCTTCAATTGCTTCTTGACTTTCAGAGCTTTCGTCTTAATGTTGGATTTGCCTCGAGCCCTGATAAAATCTCCTCTGATACACTTTGCCGCTACATTGATGGTCTTTGCCGCTTCCTGATACTCTTTGACGTGCTTCTTGTCTGCATATTTGATCTGATACTCTTTAATCTTTGTTGCTGGTCTCTCTCTGTCTTCAAATTCGTTTAATCTGGTAAAATCGGGCAATTTCGGGATTTTTCGGTGCAAAAAGGGCCAAGGAATCAAAAGATTCCCCAATATGGCTCATTTCCCGTAGCGATGCGCAATTACCTCCGTTTCTCATTCCAGAGCTCCGAAGCTCGACTTTCACGCTTGTGCAAATTTTCGGTTTTTTGGCTGCTGACGTCGGCATGACATCAGTTGTACGGTGGATGATGTCCACATGTTGACGTTGCAGGGTGACTCATATGTTACTGTGATGCGATATACTTCTTTCGATGCGATCGCAATATCACATCGGCGAAGAATGAGAAGGTATTTATTTTGGAAACGCAATGCTTGCGACCTCCGATCGCCGATATCGCAATATCGCATCGGGAAAAAAGGAAAGGGGCACACCTATGTGGTATAGAATATTGCGATATGCCGATCGCGAGATGGCATTGCGACCTCCGATTGCGATAATCGTGTTAGAGAGGGTTCACCAGGATTGAAAGAATGTTAAGGCAATCGGCAAGGGTTTATTGCGACCGGAAGGAGTGAGTATGTGCTTTTGAAGAGTATTTGAGGCCTCGGAAGGGGTCCGATAACCTAGAAAGGAATTTTATGATTTGGAAGGAGTCCATTGCATTAGAAGATGGTATGAAGGGGCAGCATGAGGGTTCTTGCCAAGTTTCAGATATACTGAGCAATTCCCGGGGGTACTTATGGTTATTTTCAACCAGGGGGAGG
>APFE031596504.1:0-46887 GCA_000404065.3 Pinus taeda | reverse complement strand
ATATTTATATAAAATTTAAATGTAGATAACAAATTAAGTTATTATATTGGAGATTTTAAATTAACTCAAATCCTTTATAAGCATAGTAAACATGAGAGTTGGGCGTGCAAGAAAAAAGGAACCATTTTTATATGCAATGAGATGATGGTTACAACTATACCAACGTCCTTGTATTTTACCTTGAAGAGACTTTAGTAATCATCATGTTGTTTTTCTATTAACGTGTACACGCAATTCCATAATCATATTTTTTACATCTCCTAAGTTGGATATTTGTAAAACACTTTTTAGTGGCAAATCAAAATATATAGAATAATTATTTTCTTGAATCAGAAACTTTAAGGTCTCATTTGATCAAATGATATCAAGGCAATTAATATGAAGTGAGGTGTTAAACCTATGTTTCAGATAAGCAAACTATAGTTTCATACTCCTCAAGTAGTTTCATACTCCTCAAGTGGATTAAAAAAAATCATTGTAGCTTTTTATTTGATTTAGATTCTTTTTTATAAGTTTTGGTAATTCACTTAAGTTTTTTATACATGTTTTTTTAGTGGATTAAAAAAAAGCATTGTAGTTTTAATTTGATTTAGATTTTATTTGATTTCATATTTAAGTTTTTTGAATTGCTACATGATTTTTTATACATTGCTGTATGATTTATTTTTATACATTAATGTATGATTACATGATTTTTTTTATTTTTTTATTTTTTTATCTATGATTTGGTTCTGTGAAATTTTTTTTACTCATCACTATCACTTGGTTTCTTGAAACTTTTTTTACTCATCATTGGTTTTATGTAATTTTTTAGTCTTCACAATGTAAACTTATTTATTATATATTTTCCAAAGAAAAAAAAACAAAACTATTTCCCAAATTCCTATTAATATTATATTTCAATATGTAGTATATCAATTCAATTGTAGAAGTACTATAAATGACCATAGCACTAATCACAACCTATTCAATCAAATTTGAGGTGACGGGGGATTTAAATCTAAATCTATTGTTGGTTTAGGGTGGGGGTGTTGAAATGACTTAATTGGGGAATGGGTACTTGAATCCCTTTATGGAATGATATATATTTAAATTAGATGTATTGATTGTTATGAGAGTGTTTTAAAATTTGATTGGAAGAAATAATTGTTTTGGATTATATAAGAAAGTTTTAAAAATGTATTTATAAATTATTTAAGATTTCTTTTTGTTTCTCTTTTTTATGACTAGTGAAATCAACAAGTAAGTTAATATCGTTAATTCCAATCATTATACTATAATCTCTAAATGTATATGTTTTTCCAATATTATAAGTTAGAGAATTAAACTCTTGATCATCTTATTACATAATAATTCATTTCATGATATTGCCAATTAAACTAAACAAAAACTAAATCATTTAAATTTTTATACTCTTCTATTTTTAATTTTTATTATTCTATTAATTTAATAAATTATGCATTCTACAATAATATATTTATTTTTCATTTAGCGAATAATAAGAATTTAATTATATAACCTTGAGTTAATTGAATAAAAGGAAAGATTATTTTATTTCAAATCGTATACATTCATATTTCTACATCATCACATATAAGATAATAAAGAGAACTATCAAATCAAGATAAAAGGGAATGTCAAACAAAAGACATAGCACTGGGAACGAAGATTCATAATTAATAATATGATCTTTTGAGTACTTCAAGCAAATAGAGACCATCTAGCCAAAGCAAAGTGCTGGAATATTTAAAGAGGATACCTTGTCTTTAAAAAAAAGAACATTTATATTATATGATGCAAAAAAAGTGCAGCTGCCATTATTATACTTAAATGGCCATTTTAAGAGTGGAGTCACATTGGGTAAAACTTTAACATTATTCTAAAACACTTTCATAGGAATATAAACCGAAAATTACAAACTTCAATTATTATATAGACATTTTTATTATTTTTAAGCATTAGAACATACATATAAGTAACAAAATATCGCTGATTAAAATTGTCTCCATTTCGAAATTAGTTGTTATCACTTAAGAAATGGGGATTCATACTAGGAAGGAAGAGATCGAGTAGATGAGATAATTGTAATCTACCTTATCTTTTAGAACATCCATTTTCATGAGTCTACTTTGGAATAGGTTAACTACAATGCATGTCCACATGGCTACCTTAATCCACTTTCAATTTATTTTTATTTACTTAAACATTTACTTTAAATATAAAAGAGTATGATTGTTTTTTAAATTTCTTACATTCTTTTCTTTATATAATTTTTAAAATTAACTTACATTATTGTTATTGCGGATAGGTTTTTTTAGTAACGGAAAAGGCAGTATTTGTATTAATGTAAGAATATTTACATATTGAAAAAGTGGTATGCTTTGACAGTAGTATGATTTAAAAAGGTTGTGTAGAAAACAACATGTTAAGATAATAAATATATTGTAAAGCGAGTCTCAATATGTATAATAAAGATATGTATGAGCATGAGAACTCATCCAAGATACCAGGATAACTACCAGGCCCATATAAATAGAGAACAAAATCGACTAGATGAGATAAAACAAAAAGATACTATAGAGATCATACCTTCTCTAAATAGGTAGAAGGCATTTGGCAAAAAGAAAAATACTTGAAAGATACCAAAAACAATATGGAGTCGCAATATGTATAATAAAGATATGTATGAGCATGAGAACTCATCCAAGATACCAGGATAACTACCAGGCCCATATAAATAGAGAACAAAATCGACCAGATGAGATAAAACAAAAAGATACTATAGAGATCATACCTTCCGTAAATAGGTAGAAGGCATTTGGCAAAAAGAAAAATACCTGAAAGATACCAAAAATAATTTGGATCAAGTAACGGGCAAAGATAAATCTTCTATCTGATATGTGACTAAACCCATTTATATCTCCATTTTCCATCTGATATGTGACTAGACCCATTTATATCTCCATTTTCCATATACCAAGCTGGCTCGTTAATCCTATCTTTGACAAAATATCAGCTTTCTGATTCTGGATTCTGTCCACATGATTAATACTGTAGTCCTTTTTCCTATTCCATAATAATTGATAAGTTATAGATTATCTTTATTAATTTATTTTATAATCAATAAAACTTACCTTTAAATAAAGTTCTATATTTAAAATCAATAAATTTGTATCATGAATAAGAATTTGTATAACAAATATCTAATTGCTCATGATTCCACTTTTACGCATGTTATTGTGTGATCGAGATTATAAAACAATATGGGATAAGTATAGTCAACTAGTTGCGATGGGTCTGTTTTGTTGGCCAATTCTATGACATTCACTAGGTAGAAGTACGCTAACCCCAATACCAATGCAGTGAGGGGTTTCAACATGCTAAAGAGCATAAGGAGCCAAGTCCAGAATGCTTGCAGTGACCATGTCATGTCATGCTCAGATATTCTCGCCACTGCTGCTAATGATCTTTTATGTTGAATTAAAACCCCGATTAAGCTTGCTCAGTCATGTTTTTACTACTGTTTGAACCATTTTAAAAAATAGAATAATTTGTACGTTAGATGGTTAATGAATATTAATAAATTTTTAATATCAATATAAGTGAAAAGGATGATCGTAGTAATAATGTCGTAAAGAATTTAAATTTAAATTTTGGAAGTTAATTATTTGTTTAAAATTTCAATAAAACAAATATCTATTTTTTTTTTTTTTTTTCTATATTAGTACAATTATATTAATTAAGTTATATATTAGTTGAGATTATTTTAATTATTGGGATAATTTCTTTTATTTTAAATTACGTTTGTTTTCAGGAGATTTACGAGTGTTTGGTAGATTAAGATAATATGGATTTAGGGTAGTTTAAATAAAGTTATAATTTAGTTAGTTTTATGAATTTTTTTAGCAAAATGAGATGAATAATGAAGTGAAGTGTTTTAATGCTTATTATGGATTGATGTCTATGATCGTTTAACAACAATTTAATTTATATGGTTGCACTAGTTATTTATAAAAAGAATTAATACATGAGTTAAACATATATACATTACAAAATACAAGTGTAACAATATTTGTAACCTTGGAGATTCACCCCACTTTAACACAAACTTTCTTACAATACCATGGGTAATACTTACTAATACCACATACCATACCACATTACCAGAAAATCATAAATCTTGTTCATATTAAGCATGCTCATATGACATGTTTTCTTGATTAATCAATTTAATTAACTATATAGATGTCCATTTTGGAATAGGACTTCTAGAATTTTAATTTAATTTTTAATAATTATTAGGTGGATGATAGAAATGTAACCTCCACATAATATTTAGAATATTCATATCAATATAGACAAATCAAAATTTGAGATTAATCTTCAAAGTAGTTATGATTTTTTTGTCCTTTTAATTAAATTGATTCATTTAAAAAAAAAAAAAAATGTCAAGCATCATATGAAAGAGTTATGATTTTTTAGGCATATGGTATTGATAAGTCATAGTATTGCCTCATGGTTTTATAACAAAGCCTATTTAAAGATTAAAATCTATTTAGTACAAATCTTAATTCACTTTTTTTTTAAATGTGTATATGTTTAACTTATATATTAATTCTTTTTACAACTACTAATAATAATAATTCAACATAAAGTTATAATTTAGTTAGTTTTTATGATTTTTTTAATTTTAGTAACTTGCAATATATAATGAAGTAAGTGTTTTGATGCTTATTATGGATTGATCCCTACATGCATTTACTAGCCATTTAATTCTTATAGCTTCCCTAGTTAATTATAAAAAAAATTAATGCACAACTTAAACATATATACATTAAAAAAATATGTAGATTATCACAGAAAACAATAAGCCATGTTCATATGACACATGTGCATATGATATTTTTTAATTAATCAATTTAATTAATTTTGTTGATAGGATTTTCCTTTTATTTTAAATTAGAGCAAGATGACTTGGATGTGTTGACGAACCCTATGGATAATCCCTACATTCTCACCTTGAAGCCGTCAACACCAGCTTCGAGTTTATGAACCCCTTAGGTTCATGTTGGTTTAGGGGGAGTTTCATCACTTCAAAGTGTGATCTATGTTCTGTTGGATTGTTTTTGTAGGGATAAGATGAGAAGTTGTCATCAAATAGGTGTGATATTTGTTGTGCAGTTCAAAGCATGCACCATGAGTACCCCAATCAAATTCATGAAGAAGGCATAATCAATATCTTCTTTGGATCTAGGGTTTTTTACCCCATTGAAACACAATGTGGTAGTGTTGAAAGAAAAAGGGTTATTGGGAAAGTTTACTAGTTTGTAGCTAAGTTACAAAGTTGTTAAAGATTGAGTTTCTATTAATTCAGAAAATCATGAACACTAAGACATTGTGGAAATGGGTATTACACATGTTTTTGAAAACCAGAAAGATAGAGACCAAATCTATAAATCGGGTCCTTATTTCATGGGAAACAGATTTTTTTCACTTTGGTCTATGGAATTTAGCCCCATTATGGACATATCCTCTGCACCTGTGAGGATCATATTACCTTATCTCCCTTTTATTTGTAGCGGTCCTAGCGTTTGGAAGGATATAGGAGATAAACTAGGTTGATTTATCACTAGTGATAAGGCTCCTGGGAATAATCTCTCGTATGCCATAATTTGTGTGGAAAAAGATTTATCAAAAGTCCTCCTTGAGGTGATTAAGCTAAATTTAGATGGTTGGTCTCACTTCCAAGCTTTGGATTATGAGCAAGTCCCATTTAAGTGTAATCTGTGTCACAAGTATGGACACTTTGCAAAAAATTATCTAAAAGCTCTAATCTCTCGAATTTCTCCAAACCCATTGCCTCCACCTAAAGAGGAGCAATAAGAGAATAAGAAAGAATTCACTCCAATGAAAAGTAAACACAAGAAGCATGGAAATAAGAAGCAACAAATATGTAAAGATGAAACTCCACATTCGCCTCTTTTTAACAATAGTTTTGAAGTCTTGAATGTCTCTAAGGCAGAAGACGAGAATATTGAGATCCAAGCAAATTAGTGAGTGCCAGATCCTCTTGATTTGAAAGATGAAGAAGGCCCAAATCAGGATTCTTCAAAGAAAACTTTTGCGGTGGGAAAGTTTTCTCCAAAGATTTGTTCTACATATGAAAGCTGAAGAAGTAGATAAAGGGATTGAGAAGAATCTCATACCCTCCTCCTCTTCCTCTTCCTATTAAGAAGTTATTGTAAAGCAATGTTCTTCCCCTCTCGTAACAAGAAGCAAGAAAAAATTATAGTGGAAAGAACTTCGTTCCTGAGCCCTGCCATGGGTCTAACAGTGACATGTTATGTTTCTACATTTTATTATGCAAACAATTTGTTATAATTTACTCATGCTCTCATGAAGAAATATGAATAATAACTCAAAGATTTAGTTTTGGAATTTTCCCCCATGCTCTTATTGGGAGGAGGTTAGTTTTTAGTTTTTTAAGAATCTTGTGAGGCAATATAATCCAAGTACTCATTCATATTAAAAGAAAACAAAATATCTAGATAGGAATCTTTGTTTTGGAATTTAAGGTTTCTAGAATTTTAATTAAACCAACATAGATCCATCAGATCCATCTTAAACACATATCTAACATGATTCGAGAGGCATCCAATTTCTTCACTTGGAATTTTTTTTATGAGCATACATTATTTAAATGTTTTGTATAGTTATTTATTTATTTTAAAATTTATTTTGGCAAACAAGCAAAATTTCAATTTTGATGAAAGTCATCCAATTTCCTCACTTGCAATTTTTTTATGAGCAGACATTATTTAAATATTTTGTATAGTTATTTATTTATTTAGATTTTTTTTTTAAATTATTTTGGTCGACAAGCGAAATTTCAATTTTGATGACTTACAAACATGCCTACACATCATACTAGGTTGTAGAATGAGTCTCTTGAATCAATTATCAATAATTACTTGGTGAATGATAGGAATTAGTTATGATTTTTTTTGTCCTTTTATTTAAATTGTTTAATTAAGACAATAATGTCATATGAAGAAGTGTCATATAAAGTGAGTTATGATTTTTTAGGTATGTGATATTTATAAGCCGTGGTAGTGGCCCATGGTATTATAATAAAGCTTATTTACATAACAAAAATTTCCATTTCTTCATGTTAAAATGGGTGTAAATCTCTATGATTAAGAATCCTATTCCATGTTATATATATATAATTTTAAATAAAGTAAGACGTTGTGGTAGCTCAATTGGGTATGTAAACAATAAGATCAAGGTTCAAATCTTTTTGTGTCAATCCAAAAAAATTAAAATTAAAATGAAATTATATTTAGTTAGTTTTTATGATTTTAATTAAAATAAAGCTATATAAGTTAGTCTTTATGATTTTAATTAAAATAAGGTTATAGTTAATTAGTTTTACGATCTTTTTCTTCTTCTAATTTTAGCAATGTGACGTGTATAATGAAATGTTTTGATGCTTATTATGGTTTGTTGCCTATAGGTGTTTATGTGTTATTTAATTTATATGGGTGGGTGAGTTAATTTTGATATAAATCTCAACCTTTGATTTGTGACTAATACTAAGAATATTCTAGAATATTTCATGGAAGTTAAATCTCTACCTTCCACCTAATAATTATAGATAATTATATTAAAATTCTAAAAATCCATTTCCAAAAGAAACACATTAATTTGTGAGATTTTTTCTTTCTTTTTAAACATGGTTAGAACATTTTTCATTTAAACTTAATAAAAGCTCTTTTATATTTATGAATTTATATTAATTTAGAAAACATATATTCACATTTTAATTCTTCATATTTATTTTTAAAACTATATATTTTTCTATGTTTTTCTTATTGTGCAAGAGGTGCTGGAGAATCTCCTATGAAAGAGATGTTGTAGTGTCATTGAAATAGTGGGTTAAATCATATAATGACGATGATAAAACAAAATATGAGTTTAACTAAAAAATAATAAAAAGTAAAACGTAATAAAGTAATAAATTAGTTCAGTTTAATTTATACAAACAAATTAAGATCCATTTTACAATATAAATTAAAAATATGATTCATATTTGTAACATTATATTCATAATTTATATTAATTAATTATAATTATATAAAAACAAATCTCTATATTTATAATATATATAAAATGTATATACGTATTACATTATATTAATTTAAAAGGAAATTCTCTATAATAATGAAAGTTATAGGTGTTACATTATATAAATTTAAAAGAAAAAAATATAAAGGCATGTCAAAGAAAAAATGTTAAATGCATATGTTGTGTTTTTTAATAAAATTGAAATAAAAATATTTTTGTATATAAAAATGTAAAACTTATATAAATATAATAATATTATTATTAACTAATCTATTTAAACTCTCTCTTCTCTAATAGATATATATATATATTGAATGAAATTTGAAAATATGTTTAAATCAATGTTAATGAAATTTAAATATATAATTAATATTATATTTATATAAAATTTACATGTAATTAATGAATAATAAATTTTCAGATAGGTTGTTTAGTATGAGTGAAGGTGGGAATGGGATATTGTTGTTTTATTTGGCCATATAACTAGGGGACATATAACCACTCATCCTTAAATATTTAGGTATGAATATTAGCTCACACACAAGAATGGATCTTTTTTAGCTATTTGGCACACTGCAAATGGCATTTCATCCAACCAAATCCAATCTCTGTTGGGATCCAACTTCAATATCTACTCAGATGACCTTACCTCATGTGACTGACAGACTCACTGCCATTAGAAATATGATTCAATGAGATAGCCCTGGATTTAAAAACTTAGCACGGAAACACTCTTGATCAACACACTATTTGACAAGGTGAACAATTTTAAACTGCCAACTTAGGGGCTCTAGCATCATAGTTTACCTCTGGACGATAAGGCTTGGCTCTTATTCGCCAATGCAACCTTGCTAGTTCCTCGGTGCATCCTTTGTAGTTCCCCAACTCTTCGAGGTTTCTTGGAGAAACTCATAGGAAGGAATGTGTTCCCACGAACAAGCTTTGCTCCATAATCACTATTTTTCACTGTCTACAACTTTGTCTATTGTTAATTTTTGCAATTGTGGTAAAATTCCACCTTAGACAACTCAAACGGCCGAGATAATGATTTCATTAGATTTTTCTTTTCGAGAGGACTGAAATTGACCTAAAGATCACCCAATTTGGTTAAGCGGAGGTTGAGTTATGAATTATTTTATTCATATATGTATTATGGAATGGGTCAACCCTAACCACATGAGTAATTTCTTGGGTCAGTCTTAACCCTAAGTGAATCCTCAGGAAATATTATAAATAGAAGAGGCCTCAAGATCATTTGGACACATCTTCTCTTATCTTTTGTCTTTGTTTACACAGGTTGAAAAGAAGGAGTTCGCTCAAGGGTTTGAAATCACAGATGAAAGGTTCACTCTAGGTTAGGGTATTTTGGATATCAATCACTCGCACAAAATAAGGCATTCTGGTCCCTGGACGTTGGCACATAAGCCTATGAGAGCGACAATAGACCCTTGGACAATGTCATAAAGGCTTATGGGGGTGACTATGGCTTCAGAAGTAGATCAAAAGGTTCAGGTCTTGGTCGATCGCACAGGGTAGTCTTAAGAGAAACTATGACATCTTAGTCTCTAGCACAACAATTGTAAGGGAGTGACCTTGGGATTTAGGTATATTGTGCCAAATTCAAACACATAAAGAATTCCTAAGAGTCGTATAGTCATAGTTGCCCACATAGAGTGGGCGAGAGAGTGACCAAGGAGTTTCGGTCGCACACAGATAGTTTGGATGAGAGCGACCGAGTTCAGATCTAGGTTTTGACATCTTGGTTTCAGTTGACTTCATTGATCAGATAGATATGGGTTTCTCTCTATTGTTATACAAATATGTAGATATGTATATCTGATTTGTTAGTTTCCACTGCAAACATATGTATTGGGCTCATTAACATGACAACAGTACTCAGCAGTGTTCGACACAGTGACAACAGTATACAACAGTTGACATCATTTTGTGACAACACATTACAACCATCAGTATGAGGGTTCTAATTCCTAACATGATTAGATTTGTTTCATATATATCATTATTGTTTTGTTGTATAGATAAAGTTATGGATCATTGTACTCTCTTTTGTTGCATCATTTGATGACGATTTAAGAAGAAGAGTATTTGCAAGGGTTTCCCCATAGTGGGTTTTCTCTTGGTCTTGGACCAACCCTGGTGTCTCTATCTGTGTGCATGTTTTCTTCTACTATTCCTTTTATATTCTGTTGCATTGATGATGATGGTGATATTGTTTCTTTCTATGTTATTGCATATGTTGATGTATAATGGCATAGATCTGAATAATGTAATGATGATATGGGGTGAACTTAATGTATTAATGATGAAATGCAACTATCATAACAAATAACAATGTCACCCTATGAAAAAATTAACATGGTATTAGAGCTGGGCTAAAGAAAAGTCATGGAGATCACCCCAATGATGACACCTTTTATGGAAGCATGAAGAGGATGGTGGAGACCTAAAAGAATCCTAGGGTTTGAAGAAAACCCTAGGAATATTGATAATTAGGGTTTGATGGATTATATGAGGTTAGGGTTGGAGAGACCTGATTTATGGAAATGATATGAGACATGAAGCCCTAGATGGGATAATCCCTAGCATATTTGGTTGGATACTTGAAAGAAACATTGGTATATGGAATATGGGCATTATTGGCTCTTGAAGGTTGGTTCAAGAGGGAGAGGATCACCTCTCATTGAAGATAAGTATTTCTTGACTTATGATGCTTCTTACTTGTTAGACTTATAGATCTAATGATTATGTTTATTGCTTGTACTTCATGCATATGTATTTGAGTATATAGATGTTTCTAACCTCCTTGATGAGATGTGATGAGTAGATCCTTCATGAGGATCATTTTGAGATACAAAACTGGAAAGAAACAAAAAGGTACTTGATGAAAAGATGACAAAGTGCTTCAAGCGACCTATGTCTAATGAAAAGGTGCACATGTAATACCACAAGTTATGCATGGTATGTTTCATCTATTGGCTCAATAAGCCCTAAGGTATGATGAGAATGTTTCTTTCTTTAATGGATCGTACGTGTATATGAAAGTAACTTGGATCTATGTCTCCTATAATGAAATGTTGCACATAGTGTTGAAACTTTGATCTTCTTAAATTCTATGAGGCTATCTACTGATACACTTGATGTTTCGCTATCATCTATGATCTATCCATTGGACATCTTGATCCTATAAATAAGGCTAGCACCTTGGCTTTAGTAAATGATACTCTTGATACTTGTCATGATGGATTTCATATAGAAGGATAGTTCATTGACTCCTATACATGAGTTTGTTGGTAATACTTGCAAGAAGCATGATGAAAGCATATGGAAAGAGAGATTGACACTCTTGTTGTTTTGGTAAATTTTTATTGAATGACCTAATTTGATCTCATTGGTCATGAAGAGCATGATAACCTTTATTTGAGAGGTATAAGTGTAAGATTGATATTATAGACCTCTTACTACCTGTGGTCTTGTCTTGATGGCATATGGTTAAACTAGATGCAGTAACTTGATGGAGTGACTTGACAGAAAATGCTATTGTGTTCATAATCTTTGAGATATGATGATGCATCTATCTGTTGCTTTGAGTATAACCTTTGATGAGAGATTGATGCCATGATTTTGATAGCCATATGTTTATGATCTAACAGATCTATTGTTTCATGACTCTAGTAGAGACAGGTTTATCACATGAATGAAGATGAAAGATGAAAATCCCCAGTCAGAGTGAGAATCTCGTCTTAAGATTCTTACGCTTATTACTATTTGTATTCTATGTTGCTTAAGTACTATTTATGTGCATATGATAATTTTGATTTGCAATAAAGTCTTAGATCTGAAGCTCATATAGAAATTAGGGTTTATACTCCGGACGTATTCACAGATCTAGGAGATATCGTCTCTGGATGGATGCATGCTAAGGCCTAGACAATGTCCAAGCATCTAAAGTCACTCTCATGCTAACTTGAAGGGAGCTACCATAGGATTGATTGTTGTTTACCATCATCTAAATATTTATGAAGTTGTTTAAATTTTGAATCAAGATGTTTCTGACATAATAGCCACTGTAATTTGATTTCTAAAATTGTTGAGTTAAATTGTAATTATTGTACATGAAATCATATGGTCACCTGGAAGATTTTAGTACCATAGATGTATTGTAGATCTGTAGCAAGATCTACTAGTAGGAAAAGATTGAATGTTTTCCATAACATGAACATGCAGATTGAACTTGTGTTTGCAAGCGACTAGGATATACATATAGATATGTCACTATGTTTGTGCTACAAGAGGTTGCCATGATTTTTCTTACTAGTATATATGAACAATGTTTTGTCATGATGATTGACAATAACTTTGAATTGATGATAGATATGTGCTTGACTATAGATCTCTCTACAATAACGAATTTAGACTTGATTTTATGTCTAATGATATGATTTGACGATTGTTGATTTTCCCTAATGTCTATACTATGAGGGCATGATGATTTATGTGGGTATTCAAAGATTGGCCTCCTTATTCTTAGAACAATGGTTGAAATAATGATAGTCGAACTTGCAGGACTCATCCTTGGTGTATGCATTTTCACCTAGAGACATAAATGACTTGTGTTAGAATTATGAGAATGACTTGATGAAGCTTTAAACTTATATTGCATGGTTGATTACAACTTATTAATATGATAATAAATGAATTATAACTTGATATGAGCTCTAGTTGTCTCCTCTATGAAACAATTGATAATGTGATTTTCATGACTTCGATTATGGTCGAAATTTGGCTTATAAATTTTGATGAGTTGACCTTGTTGATTAATGGTACAACACTGATTTATGTAATGATGATTATGTTGGCTTAGAAAGGCATTATGCTTAGAGCATTACAATTCAGATATGTCTAGATTTGACAGTTATTTGATGAAGTCAGGATGATGAATTGCAAGGTATAGCTTTGATATTAATTACGGTTTTGGTTTTATATCTTGATAATCTACTTGTGACAATTGATGAGCCTCTAATGATTTAAATCAAAGGGAGATGGCTTATGAAGCCTGAAATGATGTATCATGGCATGATGAATCAATTTCTATAATTTGGGAAAGAAATTCCATATTGCAAAGCTATTGGAAAATGTTTTTGAACAATGAAAATGAAAATCCTTGGTACTCTCAGTTGAAGTTCAAGATGTTGTTGAACTTGACATAACATCTGATGGTTGAAGAATTGATGTTCCATTTTTAACATCTGTATATATATAATGTGCATAGAACCTGAATAAATTCATGATTGAGTTGCTTCACTCACATAGAGTTGGCATCGAGCATGCTTTGAAATATCTGCATGAGGTATTATATTTTGAGAATGAGATATTTCTCCTATGGTATGTGTCTGCATAGATGTATTGCTAGTATTTGAGATTGTTGTTGATAAGCACATTTGGATGTTGCTTTAGTATAAGATCTGACATGATATATTGGATGAGAGGTCCATAGCATGACCGAAGTTGATCATGATGTTGCTAGCATGGCTAGCTGTGAGGCAGGACAAATAACCTCCTTAGAGAGTTGTTTGAGCATGTTCTAGATATGACTTAGATACATTAATGTATGATCCGATTGGCAAGAATTCCTATATTTATAGTTGGGACCGAGATACTCTCATATATTGAGACAATGCAACTATTTGAAACAAGCTCAGGCTTGTTTTTGGCACCTCCTTGAGAGGGAGGATGATTATGGTATCCTTTTGTGATTTGTACGATTATATATGATCTGACATGATATTTGATTTGATTTTCTATATGAACAAGAAACAACTACTATTTGACAATTTGATGATGAGAGTGATGCTAATCGAGAATACTGAGCCAACTCTTGCCCCTATTCGAAATCCCAAGGTGAGGAATTAAGGGATAAGGGCTCCTGGGGTTGAGGGAACTCTGGACAATAGGGAGTTACCCCTATTTGTTACCAATAGGGTTGATTGTTTTACTCCCCTATCTAGTCTTTGCAGAGTATACCCCAGTTGGCATCATACCCACAAGCGGGGCTTGTTGGGAATATTACTCCTCGTTTGGCCAATGAGTTGAGAGCGTGCTTGGGGTGTACAACCTAAGACGATTATGATGCAAGTGTTCTACCACATGACTACTGAGAGTCATTGTTGGGGAGATTGATAGGCAATAGGATTATGGGTTGAGGGTAAAGCTCCCTGATGAAATTTCAAGTTGAGGGTAAAGCTCCTCGATGAAATTCCATGGTCGAGGGTGTACTCCCCTGTGTGATACAGGGTTAAGGATTTACTCCCCTGTGTGATGAGTTATCCTATTGCATGGTATGGGTGGAAGCTATTGCTCCCTGATGTCATTCCAGGTTGAGATATGCTCCCTAATGATATACTCTCTGACTGTGATCATTGATAATAATCATGGTAGCAACCCACCAACATAGATTCCCGATAGCAGCCTGATGGATAGAGGGTGATATCTTGAGCTCCCCTTTGGTATCAAATTCTTCTTCTTCTAGATCTGATAATGTTCAACATATGAGCAGGAATAATAAAGAGATAAACATGAATAAGGAAAGGCTAGATCGAGATGTACAATGATGATTTTTGATGATGAGACACTTGAGCTGGACATGGAACGATGATTACATGAAAAATATGATTCGTGATGATACATGATGACACTAGAAGATTCCAGAATGACATACTGTTCGATGGATAGATATTGGCAGGTGGAATTCACCCTAGTTGAGTGGGAGTGTTAATTTTTACAAATGTGCTAAAATTCCACCTTGGATAGCTCAAATTACTGATATAATGATTGCATTAGATTCCTATTTTTGAGAGGACCAAAATTGACCTAAAGATCACCCAATTTGGTTAAGTGGAATTTGAGTTATGAATTCTTTTATTCATACATGTATTATGGAATGGGTTGGCCCTAAGCACATGAGTAATTGCTTGGGTTAGTCTTAACCCCAAGTGAACCCTCAGGAAAGCCTATAAATAGAAGAGAACTCAAGATCATTTGGAGACAAGTTCGATGGAAGGAGTTCGCTCAATGGTCTGAAATCACACGACAAATGTTCGCTTTGGGTTAGGGTCATTTGGATCTCAGTCGCTGGCATAGAACAACGCATTCTAGTCCCCAGACTCTGGCACATAAGCCTATGAAAGTGACTATAGACCCTTGGATGTTAACACAAAGGCTTATGGGAGAGACTATGGATTCATAAGCAAATCAGAAGGTTCAGGCCCCGGTCGCTCGCACAAGGTAGTCCTAAGAGTGATGAAGACATCTCAGTCTCTCGTACAACAATTGTAAGGGAGCAAATTTTGGATTTAGGTGTATTGTGCCACAGTCGCACATATAAAGACTTCCTGATATCGACCGTGGAGTCACAGTCGCCTGCATACATTGGTCAAGAGAGCGATCAGGGAGTTTTGGTTGATAGACTGACCCAAGTTTAGATATAGGGTTTGACATCTTGGCTTCAGTTTAATTCAGTTATCTGGTAGATCTGGGTTTCTCTCTACTGTTATACAGATCTGTAGATTTGATTTTTTAGTTTCTGCTGCAAACATATGTATTGGGCTCATTGACAACGACAAAAATACTCAGCAATGTTCGAAACAGTGACAACAATGTACAACAATTGACATTGGTTTGTGGAAACACATTTCATCCATCAGTATGAGGGTTTTGATTCCTAACATGATTAGATTTGTTTCATAGATATCATTATTGTTTTATTGCATAGATAAAGTTATGGATCATTGTACTCTCTTTTGCTGCATCATTTGATGATGATCTAAGAAGAAGAAGATTTGCAAGGGTTTTCCCCATAGTGGGTTTTTCCCTGGTCTTGGGCCAATCGTGATGTCTCTATGTGTGTGCATTCTTTCTTCTACTATTCCTTTTATATTCCGTTGCATTAATGATGATGGTGGTGTTGTTTCTTTCTATGTAATTGCATATGTTGATGTATAATGGCATAGATCTGAATAATGTAGTGATGATATGGGGTGAACTTAATTTATTAATGATGTAATGCAACTATCATATCAAAGAACAATGTCGCCCTATGAAAAATTAACACCTAGCACTTTAGTTCTCTTCACAATAGTGGTCGTTGGATAATGTTCCATTTATCTCCCCAAACTCGACTCGTGCACTCTCTTACGAAACGTAATGAGCTAGACAATTGTGAAGGCAAGTATTTCCTTTATACTATTTGGTTAATTCATGTCCTCTTTCCTAGCAACTCACCTATATTCACTCACATTGTTGGTGGAAGCTAGGCTTTTACCCCTTCTTACTGGCAGTTGAGCCCTTTCTCTCCTATAGTTTCCCCTTGCTCTCTCAACTTTCTTCAACTTGTGGCATTCCTTCCATCAAGACTTTATCTTTTCCAGATCATCTCTAGCGTATCCTTTTTGGTTCTTTCACCCTGCTTTACTAAGGTCATTATCCTGGTTCAAATGTTTGGAAAGTTCTCCTTCTCTAGTCCACCCATGTCTTAGTTCTAATAGCCCCCTCTCGATTCCTTGGCCTTTTCCTCTCGCTCGT
Organism: Pinus taeda; assembly: GCA_000404065.3. Taxonomy (NCBI): domain Eukaryota; kingdom Viridiplantae; phylum Streptophyta; class Pinopsida; order Pinales; family Pinaceae; genus Pinus; species Pinus taeda. The sequence goes on along the minus strand of APFE031596504.1, from coordinate 30,162 downwards.
GTAGTCATCATGTGACACCAAAGGGCTCATGTCCATAGAGGTGTTATGTGTAATCAAGGGTGGGCTAGTTGAGGAAGCATGCTTACATGGCTTTGAGTGAAAAATTCATCAACTCATTTCTATGAACTCACCCCGCCTGCTATTCAAAAAGAACTCACTTGTGTTGAAAGGGAAACTCTCAATCAACAACAACTTATCTCAAACATGGAAGTAATGGTTGACTTCATTGTTTAGGTGTCTAATACAGGTCACACATGAGCGTTTCAACCAATATATGCACACAGTAGACCTATATTGGTACATGGAGTGTTTACTAGGAAAAGTTTTAATAAAACAACATGCACATAGAGAGGACCTTCTCCTCTCCATGGAATATCAACACCAACACCTACAAGACTTGGACCGCAAATGGAGTACATTGAGAAACACCCCAACATCCCCCTAATTTTTGGCTGCTTACCGATAGCAACATGGAACTAATTTATATCTCCTTGTCTTTAGTTTATTAATTTTCTATTATCATTACTTTTCTCTTATAACCTCAAAAGCCCTTTTTTGAATTTCGAATTAGTATTTTGTCTTTTACCTTTGTAACAAAGTTTTTTGTTTTGATGAGCACCCATAACATATTAGACTACAAACTTTGGCTTTTCATTCGATCAAACCATAAACCTTTTTTCATAAAAAACAAATAATAAATATTATATTTATATAAAATTTAAATGTAGATAACAAATTAAGTTATTATATTGGAGATTTTAAATTAACTCAAATCCTTTATAAGCATAGTAAACATGAGAGTTGGGCGTGCAAGAAAAAAGGAACCATTTTTATATGCAATGAGATGATGGTTACAACTATACCAACGTCCTTGTATTTTACCTTGAAGAGACTTTAGTAATCATCATGTTGTTTTTCTATTAACGTGTACACGCAATTCCATAATCATATTTTTTACATCTCCTAAGTTGGATATTTGTAAAACACTTTTTAGTGGCAAATCAAAATATATAGAATAATTATTTTCTTGAATCAGAAACTTTAAGGTCTCATTTGATCAAATGATATCAAGGCAATTAATATGAAGTGAGGTGTTAAACCTATGTTTCAGATAAGCAAACTATAGTTTCATACTCCTCAAGTAGTTTCATACTCCTCAAGTGGATTAAAAAAAATCATTGTAGCTTTTTATTTGATTTAGATTCTTTTTTATAAGTTTTGGTAATTCACTTAAGTTTTTTATACATGTTTTTTTAGTGGATTAAAAAAAAGCATTGTAGTTTTAATTTGATTTAGATTTTATTTGATTTCATATTTAAGTTTTTTGAATTGCTACATGATTTTTTATACATTGCTGTATGATTTATTTTTATACATTAATGTATGATTACATGATTTTTTTTATTTTTTTATTTTTTTATCTATGATTTGGTTCTGTGAAATTTTTTTTACTCATCACTATCACTTGGTTCTTGAAACTTTTTTTACTCATCACTTGTTTATGTAACTTTTTAGTCATCACAATGTAAATTATTTTATTATTATTTTCAAGAAAAAAACTATTTCCCAAATTCCTATTAATATTATATTTCAATATGTAGTATATCAATTCAATTGTAGAAGTACTATAAATGACCATAGCACTAATCACAACCTATTCAATCAAATTTGAGGTGACGGGGGATTTAAATCTAAATCTATTGTTGGTTTAGGGTGGGGGTGTTGAAATGACTTAATTGGGGAATGGGTACTTGAATCCCTTTATGGAATGATATATATTTAAATTAGATGTATTGATTGTTATGAGAGTGTTTTAAAATTTGATTGGAAGAAATAATTGTTTTGGATTATATAAGAAAGTTTTAAAAATGTATTTATAAATTATTTAAGATTTCTTTTTGTTTCTCTTTTTTATGACTAGTGAAATCAACAAGTAAGTTAATATCGTTAATTCCAATCATTATCACTATAATCTCTAAATGTATGTCTTTTTTTCCAAATATTAATAAGTCTAGAGAATTTAAATCTTGAATCTCTTAATACATAATACTACTCATTTTCCATGATATTGCCAATTAAACCTATACACAAACTAAATCATTTAAATTTTATATACATCTCTATTTATTTTTATTATTCTATTAAATTTAATAAAAATTATAGCATTCCTAACAAATAATTAATAATTTAATTTTCATTTAGGAATAATAAGAAATTTAAATTATATAACCTTGAGTTAATTGAATAAAAGGAAAGATTATTTTATTTCAAATCGTATACATTCATATTTCTACATCATCACATATAAGATAATAAAGAGAACTATCAAATCAAGATAAAAGGGAATGTCAAACAAAAGACATAGCACTGGGAACGAAGATTCATAATTAATAATATGATCTTTTGAGTACTTCAAGCAAATAGAGACCATCTAGCCAAAGCAAAGTGCTGGAATATTTAAAGAGGATACCTTGTCTTTAAAAAAAAGAACATTTATATTATATGATGCAAAAAAAGTGCAGCTGCCATTATTATACTTAAATGGCCATTTTAAGAGTGGAGTCACATTGGGTAAAACTTTAACATTATTCTAAAACACTTTCATAGGAATATAAACCGAAAATTACAAACTTCAATTATTATATAGACATTTTTATTATTTTTAAGCATTAGAACATACATATAAGTAACAAAATATCGCTGATTAAAATTGTCTCCATTTCGAAATTAGTTGTTATCACTTAAGAAATGGGGATTCATACTAGGAAGGAAGAGATCGAGTAGATGAGATAATTGTAATCTACCTTATCTTTTAGAACATCCATTTTCATGAGTCTACTTTGGAATAGGTTAACTACAATGCATGTCCACATGGCTACCTTAATCCACTTTCAATTTATTTTTATTTACTTAAACATTTACTTTAAATATAAAAGAGTATGATTGTTTTTTAAATTTCTTACATTCTTTTCTTTATATAATTTTTAAAATTAACTTACATTATTGTTATTGCGGATAGGTTTTTTTAGTAACGGAAAAGGCAGTATTTGTATTAATGTAAGAATATTTACATATTGAAAAAGTGGTATGCTTTGACAGTAGTATGATTTAAAAAGGTTGTGTAGAAAACAACATGTTAAGATAATAAATATATTGTAAAGCGAGTCTCAATATGTATAATAAAGATATGTATGAGCATGAGAACTCATCCAAGATACCAGGATAACTACCAGGCCCATATAAATAGAGAACAAAATCGACTAGATGAGATAAAACAAAAAGATACTATAGAGATCATACCTTCTCTAAATAGGTAGAAGGCATTTGGCAAAAAGAAAAATACTTGAAAGATACCAAAAACAATATGGAGTCGCAATATGTATAATAAAGATATGTATGAGCATGAGAACTCATCCAAGATACCAGGATAACTACCAGGCCCATATAAATAGAGAACAAAATCGACCAGATGAGATAAAACAAAAAGATACTATAGAGATCATACCTTCCGTAAATAGGTAGAAGGCATTTGGCAAAAAGAAAAATACCTGAAAGATACCAAAAATAATTTGGATCAAGTAACGGGCAAAGATAAATCTTCTATCTGATATGTGACTAAACCCATTTATATCTCCATTTTCCATCTGATATGTGACTAGACCCATTTATATCTCCATTTTCCATATACCAAGCTGGCTCGTTAATCCTATCTTTGACAAAATATCAGCTTTCTGATTCTGGATTCTGTCCACATGATTAATACTGTAGTCCTTTTTCCTATTCCATAATAATTGATAAGTTATAGATTATCTTTATTAATTTATTTTATAATCAATAAAACTTACCTTTAAATAAAGTTCTATATTTAAAATCAATAAATTTGTATCATGAATAAGAATTTGTATAACAAATATCTAATTGCTCATGATTCCACTTTTACGCATGTTATTGTGTGATCGAGATTATAAAACAATATGGGATAAGTATAGTCAACTAGTTGCGATGGGTCTGTTTTGTTGGCCAATTCTATGACATTCACTAGGTAGAAGTACGCTAACCCCAATACCAATGCAGTGAGGGGTTTCAACATGCTAAAGAGCATAAGGAGCCAAGTCCAGAATGCTTGCAGTGACCATGTCATGTCATGCTCAGATATTCTCGCCACTGCTGCTAATGATCTTTTATGTTGAATTAAAACCCCGATTAAGCTTGCTCAGTCATGTTTTTACTACTGTTTGAACCATTTTAAAAAATAGAATAATTTGTACGTTAGATGGTTAATGAATATTAATAAATTTTTAATATCAATATAAGTGAAAAGGATGATCGTAGTAATAATGTCGTAAAGAATTTAAATTTAAATTTTGGAAGTTAATTATTTGTTTAAAATTTCAATAAAACAAATAATCATATTTTTTTTTTTTTTTCTATATTAGTCAATTATATTAATTATACAGTTATATAAATTAGTTTAATTTATTTTAATTTTGGGATCAAATTTCTTTTTATTTAAAATAGTTTGTATTTCAGAGATTTACGATGTTGGTAGATTAAGAGTTAATATGGATTTAGGGTAGTTTAAATAAAGTTATAATTTAGTTAGTTTTATGAATTTTTTTAGCAAAATGAGATGAATAATGAAGTGTTTTGATGCTTATTACGAATTGATGTCTATGGTCGTTTAACAACTTTTTAATTTATATGGTTGCACTAGTTATTTATAAAAAGAATTAATAACTATGTTAACATATATATAATTATATATATATATATATATATATATAAACCTTGGAGATTCACTTCACTTTAACACAAACTTTCCTACAATACCATGGGTAATACTTACTAATACCACACACCACATTACTAGAAAACCATAAACCTTGTTCATAGTAAGCATGCTCATATGGCATTTTTCTTGATTAATCAATTGAATTAACTATATAGATGTCCATTTTAGAATAGGACTTCTAGAATTTTAATTTAATTTTTAATAACTATTAGGTGGATGATAGGAATGTAACCTCCACATAATGTTTTAGAATATTCATATCAATATAGACAAATCAAAATTTGAGATTACTCTTCAAAGTAGTTATGATTTCTTTGTCCTTTTAATTAAGTTGATTAATTAAAAAAAAATGTCAATCATCATATGAAAAGAGTTATGGTTTTTTAGGCATGTGGTATTGATAAGCCATAGTATTGCCCCATGGTATTATAACAAAACCTATTTAAAGATTAAAAATATCTTTTGGTAAGAATCTTATTCTTCTTCTCTTTTTTTCTTTTTTTTTTTTTTTTTTTTCTTTTTTTTTTTTTTTTTTCTTTTTTTTTTTTTTCTAAATGTGTATATGTTTAACTTATATATTAATTCTTTTTACAATTAATAATAATAATAATTTAACATAAAGTTATAATTTAGTTAGTTTCTATTATTTTTTTAATTTTAGTAACTTGCCATATATAATGAAGAAAATATTTTGATGCTTATTATGGATTGATCCCTATAGTCATTTACTAGTCATTTAATTCTTATAGCTTCCCCAATTAATTATAGAAAAAATTAATACACAAGTTAAACATATATACATTAAAAAAATAGATAGATTATAGTAGAAAACAATAACCCATGTTCATATGGCACATGTGCATATGATATTTTTTAATTAATCAATTTTATTAATTGTGTTGATAGGATTTTCCTTTTATTTTAAATTAGAACAAGATGTTCTAGATTTGTCGACGAATCCTATGAATAATCCCTGCATTTGCACCTTGAAGCCATCAACACCACCTTCGAGTTTATGAACCCCTCGAGTTCCTGTTGGTTTGGGGGGTTTCATCACTCAAAGTGTGATCTATGTTCTGTTGGATTGTTGTTGCAAGGGTAAGACGAGAAGTTGTCATCAAGCAGGGGTGATATTTGCTGTGTAGTTCAAAGCATGGACCATGAGTGCCCCAACCAAATTCATAAAGAAAACAGAATCAATCTCTTCTTTGGATCTCGGGTTTTCTGCCCCACTGAAACATAATGTGGCAACGTTGAAAGAAAAAGGGTTATTGGGAAAGTTTACTAGCTTGTAGCTAAGTTACAAGTTGTTAAAGATTGAGTTTCTATTAATTCGAAAAATCATGAAGCCTAAGACATTTTCTACTGTGGAAATGGGTATTACTATTTTTTTTGAAAACTAGAAAGATAGAGACCAAATCTATAAATTGGGTCCTCATTTCATGGGTAATAGAGTTTTGCCACTCACTCATTGGTCTATGGAATTTAACCCCATTATGGACATATCCTCTACACCTGTGTGGATCACATTACCTTATCTCCCTTTTATTTTCCGGGGTCCTATATTTGGAAGGGTATAGGAGATAAACTGGGTCGATTTATCACTAATGATAAGGCTAATGAGAACAATCTCTCGTATGCCATAATTTATGTGGAAATAGATTTCTCAAAAGGCCTCCTTGAGGCGATTAAGCTAAATTTGGATGGTTGGTCTCACTTCCAAGCTTTGGATTATGAGCAAGTTCCATTTAAGTGTAATATGTTTCATGAGTATGGACACTTTGCGAAAATTTGTCCAAAAGCTCCAATCTCTCGAAGCTCTCCAAATCTATTGCCTCCACCTAAAGAGGAGAAATAAGAAAATAATAAATCATTCACTCTAGTGAAAAGTAAACACAAGAAGCATGGAAATAAGAAGCAAAAAATATGTAAAGATGAATCTCCACAGTAGCCTCTTTTTAACAATAGTTTTGAATTCTTGAATGTCTCTAAGGCAGAAGACGAGAATCTTGAGGTCCAAGTAGATCGGCAAGTGCCAGATTCTCCTGATTCGAAAGATGAAGAAGACCCAAATCAAGATTCTTCAAAGAAAACTTCTGCGGTGCGAAAGTTTTCTGCCAAGGTTTGTTCTACATCAAAAGCTGAAGAAGTAGATAAAGGGACTGAGAAGAAGCTCACACCCTCCTCCTCTTCCTCTTCCTATTAAGAAGTGATTATAAAGAAACATTCTTCCCCTCTAGTAACAAGAAGAAAGAAAAAATCAGTGGAAAAAACTTCGGTCTTGAGCCCTACCATGGGTCTAACAGTGACATGTTATGTTTCTACATTTTACTATGCAAACCATTTGTTAGAATTTACTCATGTTCTTATGAAGTAGTATGAATAATAACTCAAAGATTTAGTTTTGGAATTTTTTCCCCATGCTCTTATTGGGAGAAGGTTGGTTTTTAGTTTTTTAAGAATCTTGTGAGGCAGTATAATCCAAGTACTCATTCATGTTAAAAGAAAACAAAATATGTCGATAGGAATGCCTGTTTTGGAATAAGGTTTCTAGAATTTTGATTAAACTAGCATAGATCCATCTTAGATATGGATCTAACATGAGCTGATAGGGATCTAATTTCTTCACTTGCAATTTTTTTATGAGCAAACATTATTTAAATGTTTTGTATAGTTATTTTATTTATTTATTTTTAGATTTAAAAAATAATAATAATAATAATAATAATAATTGGCTGATAAGCGAAATTTCAACTTTGATGACGGACGAATCATTTCCCTATACAGAGGGGATACATGGAGTGAAATCAATTTACTCGAAAAGTTTAGAGTGAAGATAGTAAGAAGAGCTGCCAGTTGAGCTCTTCTACTATCAACATTCAAGAAGTCCTAATGATGGATCCTTGTTGGGATTTGAAACGTTGACAAAAATGGTTTTTATTGTGGGTTCTCCAGTAACTAAGTCAAATGCTTACACATCTTACTAAGTTGCTTACACATCATACTAGGTTGTAGAATGAGCCTCTCGACTCAGTTATCAATAATTATTAGGTGGATGATAAGAATGTAACTTCCACATAATATTCTAGAATATGCACAACAATATAAACATATAAAAGGTTGAGATTTGTCTCCACATTATAATGATTATGGTTGTCCTTTTAGTTAAATTGATTAATTAGGACAATAATATCATATGAACAAGTGTCATATAAAGTGACTTATGATTTTTTAGGCATGTGATATTTATAAGCCATGGTAGTGGCCTATGGTATTATAACAAAGCTTATTTACAGAATAAAAATATCCATTTCTCCATGTTAAAATGGGTGTAAATCTCTATGATTAAGAATCTTGTTCCATGTTTTATATGATAATAATAATAATAATAAAGTAAGTCTATGCGGTAGCTCAATTAGTTATGTAAACAATGAGATTCAAGGTTCAAATCTTTGTGTGTCAAGCCAAAAAAATGAAATTAAAATGAAGTTATATTTAGTTTTTATGGTTTTAATTAAAATAAAGTTATATAAGTTAGCTTTAGCATTTTTTTTTTCTAATTTTAGCAATGTGACTAACGAAATGTTTTGATGCTTATTATGGTTTGATGTCTATATGTGTTTACTTGCTATTTAATTTATATGGGTGGGTGAGTTACTTTTGATATAAATCTCAACTTTTGATTTGTGACTAATACTAAGAATATTCTAGAATATTTCATGTAAGTTAAATCCCTACCTTCCACTTAAAATTATAGATAATTATATTAAAATTTTAAAAGTCTATTTCTAAAATAAATACGTTAATTTGTGAGCATTTGTCTTTCTTTTTAAACATGTTTAGAAAATTTTTACATCTAAATTTATAAAAGTTTTTTTTTTTAAAAATATATTCGCATTTTAACTCTTCATATTTATTTTTAAAACTTTATATTTTTCTATGTTTTTCTTATTGTGCCAGAGGTGATAGAGAACCTCCTATGAAAGAGATGTTGCAGTGTCTTTAAAATGGTGGGTTAAACCATATAATGACCATAATAAAACAAAAAATGAGATTAACTAAAAAATAATAAAAAGTAAAACGTAATAATTTGGTTCAATTTAATTTGGGCAAACAAATTAATATCTATTTTACAATACAAATTAAAATAATGATTCATAGTTGTAACCATTATATTCCATAAATTTATATTTAAATTTGATTATCTTTATATAAAAACAAATTCTCAATATCTAATAAATGTTCTACATATTACATTAAATTAAATTTAAAAGGAAAAAATATAAAGTATGTCAAAAAAATGTTAAATGAATATGTTTAATTAGTTTAAATAAAATTGAAAATAAAAATATTTTAGATATAAAGATGTGGAAATTTATATAAGTATAAATAATATTATTATTAACTAAATCTATTTTAATTCTAAATCTATTAAATATATAGAAAAATCAAAACCTTTAAATATTAAATCATTTTTTTAAAAATTATATTAAAACATTTGTTATAATAAATAATTAAAATTCCAATACAATTATTAAAATAAACATTATAAAACTCTTATATTATATTTTTTCAAATTGCTGTTATTTATAATATAAGAATATAAATGAATGAACACAATTGTAATAATTCTTTTTAAAAAGGTTCATTGATTGGAAAGTTGATATAAAATCAAATATTTTAAATCATTTTTCAAAATTTATATTAAACATTTGTTATAATAATTATAAAAATTCAATACAATTATATAATAAAATTATTAAAACTCTTTATTATTATTTTGGTTGTTATTTGTAATATAAAGAATATAAAACGAATGAACACATTTGTAATAATTCTTTTTAAAAGGTTCATTGATTTGGAAGTTGATGTGTTTATGTTGACACGGAATTGTGATATATTAAATTTGAAATAAAAACTATAATTTTAATGGTTAAAAATATAACTATATTTGAATTTTTAAGTTTTGCCGAACTTGCTTATGAAGAATCCCAATGTTCTGCTCGATGGGAACTACCAGCTATAACTCCCTCAGAAGTATATAGTGACTTTTCAGCTTTTCATTTGATAGCCGCTACTAGAATAAGCATTAAAGTCTGTAAGCCAAATTTAGGAGAATTCAGATAATATATAGACTATATCTTTGTTGAAACCCAAAGAATTACAAGCAGAGGCAAAGAAATTGAAAACAAATTATTTACACTTAGGATGTATTCAAGTAGGAATCAATGCCCTAACTCATAAAGGCCTAAATACTTTTGTGCTAGCAACTGTCAGAGATATGATGCACAACAAGTATACAGATTCCTTAATAGGTGGAATTGTTGCTCCTCTCTCTGATGGCCTAGTTTATTTTGATTGTTACCCAAATTTCTCTGTTTATACCTTTGATGAAACCATAGACCAGATTCTGCAACTTCAAATTCAGACTACTAGTTTTGATATGAAAAAGAAGAGAAATAATATTGCCATCCAGACCAAAGGCTGTTTTCGCCACACTAATACCCTTTGGCCAGCCATCCGACATACCCCCAGCAGAGACTCAAAGTTGAGTATAGTCGTCCTCACTGATGCGAAGAATCAAAAAATTGAGCATCAAACCATCCAATGGGAAGACTTGACATTTCTAGAACGTTGGGATGTAAATAATCCTAAGCCTCTCATTCCTAAAAATATTACCTCTGCTGATATCACAGAAAATACGTTTTCTGCAGTTATATCTTTCCCCAAAAGATCCACCATTGATCGAAGAGGTATAGAGTTTGCTTGTAAATAGTCCAAGTATTACAGAGATCCTTCCACGGTAGATATTGCTTTTTCTACTTCATCTTTTTGTAAACATAATTCTTTGTATGAGTTCGCCCAGCTTGTAAATTATTGTTCTTTAGAAGTCAAATGTCCATATTGTCAATAACATGTAAATCTGCTCACTCTAGTCGAGTCTGAAATCCATAACAATCATAATCCCAGGACTAGTATTGCTCCTCCTTCCACATCTGTAAATTCATGCCCAAATCCCAAGTGCTCAGATATACCTTTCCCACATGAGCAAGGTCCAGATCATGTACTCATGATGCATGAAATTGTAACATTAGAAGGAGAAGACCCAAGGTTGACTAAGATGATATGTCAAATGAGACCAGCCAAGCCCATATATGGTTTGGGATATCTTGAGTAGGCCAAGGCCTGATACCAGAGTGCAGATTTCGTCTTGTTCCTTCTGACTGCAAAAAGCTTGCAGTAATGGAAATGCATAAATTTTTCTCTCTTATGGATGGATGCTTGAAATCTGAGATTAGTGCCCAATGGATGAAAGCTATGTTAAATTGGGATCTATACACTAATCCTCAGGCTGATGAATTTGATCAAAATTACACTCCTGTAGAGAAGAAACAATTTGTTGAAGATTGGAAACACTATATGGAGATGAATAACACTTGGATATCTTTCTATTCATGGAAAGATAATATTGCTCCATTGAATGCCTTTACTGGTTCTACTAGTGCTTCAGCAAGCAAACATGCTTGGATTGCATTAGATGGATCCAAGGTTGAAACCCCTACAACCTTTCCTCCTTATAAAGGAATTGTTATAGGCAAAAATCAAAATGCAACCAAAGCCATCCCACTAGTACAGAAAGATGACAATGTCCTCGGAATTGATGGCAGAATATAGAAAGCCAGTGAACAACTGAACTGGACAAATACTACAATAAAAGCCTTAGAAATGAATGTTGCAAAATCAACAGAAGTCAAGGAACAAATTGATACTATCCAAGTATCAATACATGATGTAAATAGATGTTTAAATAATGTGCAGTTTGAATCCATTATGATTCGCTCTTATGCTAGAGATTCTTTATCAAAGATAGAAGGAGTCGAAGAAAAATTAGTTGATCATTTAGATGCAACTAAACACATCATAACTGGTCTAACATATAAAGTTGAGAAGTTGAATCTCTCCAAAATTGAGAAACCAGTTCCAAACTCCTTTCTTGTGAAAAGAAGCATAAAAATTCAAAATCCTATGAAATCTGCGGACAGATTTCCAACATTATTTTCTAAAGAGGTAGCCACATTGTCAAATTCTGAGGCTACACCAAAGATCACTATTGCATCCTTATTTAAGGATGAAGAAACAGACACAGAGAAAGATCACAAAAATCAGGATACTCAAATCCTTCCTATATATGAACCTCTTGAACATAGGTTCACCAGATATCCAGCACTTGACATAGAAGGAAAAGGAAAACTTCCTAAAGCACATACATTTTTTCCAGATTCCCACAGAGAATGGAATATAGATAACATGAGTGTCGGTCAAATAAGACAAATTATTGACATAATGTATACAGAATATAAACTCATGTTTCTTAGAGGGAAAACTGAAATTGATGCTTGTAGGACTATTATCCAATGTTTTACAAGGACACTCCTCAGGTGGTGGGAGACAGAATCATCTCCAAAGCTCATAGAAACAATGGAAGCAGAAGTGCTTAAGGATGAAAAAGAAGATGTGATACATAATTTTGATGGCATAGTTATCAACAACATGATCGGGGCATTAACATCAATGATTCCGAAACATTGGTGTGGAAGTGAAACAGAAATTGCTGATAAAAATGAGGTTATTTTGATGAATCTAAAGTGCCATAAAATGTCCCAATATGAAGACTTCCACAGAGACTGGATGCAGAGGATTTACGAAGTTAAAGACTCAAAGAACTTGTTATGGAAACAGATATATCTTGCAGCCCTGTCGTCTAGATTTGTTGATTATATTAAATTACGAGAAGTCTTCCAATTACCTTTTGAGTCATATACATGGGGGGAGATATATGCTCTCATCACAAAGACATTGGTCAGTCTTTGTACTATCTCAAAGGTAAATAAATCTCTGGAAAAACTTTCCAGGTTGCCTGACAAAAAATCCATATGTAGCAAATATGGATTAACATTGGATGATCCTTTGGTAAAATGAAGGAAGGCTAAGAAAAGAGCCAAAAGAGAGTTTAAAGAAACTTTCTACAAAATCCAAAGAAATTATCCAAAGAACAAAAGAAGATATTCAAAGTCAAGGCAAGGCCAAGCCTCCAGAACAAAGAAAGGGTATTATAAGTATGTTCCCATAACACACTATTATAATCCCTCATATATTCACCTGCACACCACTGATTCTGAATATTTCAGTGAGCCGAGTAAAGAAGAAGGAGAAAAGCCTATGCCCCAGAAAGAAAAATTCCTTATGGCTACAACAGAAGAAGAAGAATTGAAGATTCTGTCACAAATCTAAGCCATGCAGGATGGAGAGATGAAAAACCACCTGACAGAAGCTTTTATGGATCAGCTCAAAACAAAAGCTTCAAATAGTTCAGGTAAGAAATCTTTGTTTGTTGATGCTTCATTTGAATGCAACACAAAATCATTTCAAAGGCATCAGCAGAAACCTAATAGAGTAAGATCACTTACTCTAGGAGAAGTTAGTCGAGAGATTTATAATCTCAAGACAGAAATTTCTGCAATAAAAACTCAAATTGCATAAATGAGAAGAGAAAAACATATGGCGAAAGAAGAAGAAAATGATCAGCCATGGAATACTACTTCATACAACAGTAATCACGAAGTTCAAGTTGCTGAAGGTATAAAGGATCCAAATTTTGGTTTCAAGGATATGAGATTGTTAACAATCTCCTATCAGTAACACCATGTACTGGTTAATATCTGCATACAAGGGCAAATGTTTGAAATGATTGCTCTTTTAGACTTAGGAGCAGATGTTAATATTTTAAATATGAAAAATGTTCCAACAAAATATTGGGTAGCTGCAGAAAGGAAAGTAGTAGGTTTTGGTAACAAGAAGCTCCTATATGAAGTGCCCAAAGCCTTCCTTTGTTTTGATACTCACTGTGTTTATCTAAAATTTGCAGTGGCTGACATTCTAGTAGACTGCATCCTTGGTAATGTTTTTCTTGTAGCAGTCGAACCCCATGGGTCAATTAGACTCAAAGGTGGAAGAGTTGGATATTTCATACCCATCCCTACATCCAATGGAAAAGGAAAAAGAATTGAACTTCCATATATCTCCAATCCGAGAATTTCTACAATGATACAAACTGTACAAGATCTGGACAAAGCTGAAGCCAGACTATCAGATCTAAAGGAACTAAAAAATACTCTGAGAATTGAAGAACAGCTCAAGTTGCCCTAGATCAAAAGCAAAATTGGAGATTTGAAGAAACAAATAGAAGAAGAATGCTGCTCGGAGGAACCTAATGCTTTTTGGCATAGGAAGCAACACACAGTAGAGCTCCCTTACAAGGAAGGATATGCTGGTAAGCCTTGTAAGATCAAAGCTATTCCAATGAGAAAAGATTATAGAGATCTTTGCAAAGAAGAAATTCAACAACTCCTCAGCAGAAGATTAATGAAAGAATCCAACAGTCCCTGGAACTGTTATGGGTTCCATGTGAACAAGAGAGCTGAACAAATCAGAGGCATCCCAAGGTTAGTCATCAATTACAAGCCTCTAAATTTAGTATTAGCTGATGATACCTATCCAATACCTCATAAAGGAGATTTAATCAGAAGGATAGTTGGAGCTAAGATTTTCTCTAAGTTTGACCTGAAAGCGGGCTTCTGGCAAGTGGACATTGTCGAAAAAGATAAATTCAAGATTGGCTTCAACATCCCAGCAATACATTATGAATGGTATGTCATGCCTTTTGGGTTAAAGAATGCTCCATCAAAATTCCAAAAGGTAATGGACAGTATTTTCAAGCCATATTTTGATTGGCTAATTGTATATATAGATGATGTATTAATTTTCTCTAAAACCATTCATGATCATTTTAAACATGTGAATATATTCAAGAATTTGGTCAAGCACAATGGGTTGGTGCTCAGCAAAAACAAGATAGAGGTATTTCAAACTACTATCAAATTCTTGGGCCATACAATTTGCAATGGATAAATTTCTCTGCAGAAACATGCTTTAGAGTTTGCAGATAAGTTTCCAGATGTCATAACAGACAAGAACCAACTGCAAAGGTTCTTAGGTTGCCTTAACTATGTCTGCAATTTCTATCAAGATTGTGCCAGTGACAGAAAGATATTGAACAAAATACTGAAGAAGAACCCTCCAAAATGGACAGAGGTCCATACAAACACAGTCCAGAACATTAAGGCCAAGGTAAAATCTTTGCCTATTTTGTACGTAGCTGATGATCTTGCGTATAAAATTGTTGAATCAGATGCAAGTAATGTTGGATGGGGTGGAGTTTTAAAACAAAAGGTTGGAAAAGAAGAACAAGTTGTTCAATTTGCTTCTGGAGTATGGAATCCAGCCGAATTGAACTACTCCACAATTGAAAAAGAGGTCAAGGCAGCATGGAACTACATCAGTAAGTTTGAAGTTTATCTCATTAATAAATCTGTTTTGCTTAGAACTGATGCATTTGCTTTACAGAAGGTTTTAACAAAAGACATCAAGAAAGTCGGAGAAGCCAAGTTTGCCAGATGGCAGGCTCTTTTTGCAAACTTTGATTTTCAGGTAGAACACATCAAAGGAAAAGACAACAATCTCCCTGATTTTCTTAGCAGAGAATACATTGAATCAAGAGATCATGTCATGATGATTATCACTAAGTGGGACTAGCACTAGAAATAAGAAGTCTTAAGGACTATCCCGGATGACCAAGACTGGGAGACTTATAAGAAAAACTGGAGACCCACTTGGCAGCTGAGAAACACAAAGGTCCTGGATGCCAACTTGCAGCCTCATACAGATATTCAACACTTTGTCCCAGAAAGAAAAGTGTACCCTAAAGGAGGCAAGTGGATTCATGATATGCTATATGACAAAGCAAGAGGAGATGCTGGCATTGCACAGTGAGCATTGGAGCAAAATTTTCATGACATTGCCACTATTTGGTACCATGGTGGATCCAACACAGGAATATATGAAAGGTATGTCTGCATATATAGAACAAGAGATCTTTGGAACGAACCGGGACATGTCAGAACACAACCTACTGCCAGATGGCCAAGAAATGATCCCAATCATTTTTCCAGACATAGTGTACAATTTCGCTGACTACAAGCAGTGCTGGTGGGACTTCGTTAACATTGATGATAAGGTAGGAACCCACTACACCAAATTAAAATTTAGCACCATTGGCCATTATCAAGGGTACCAACAATGTAAGTGGTTTAGAGACTAGTGGACTGATTACGGTGTAAGTAGGACCACAATGGACCCAATATGGCATGAAAGATATTGTAAGACTCATTGTAATATGTGTAACCAGCAAAATGCAGAATGTATTCATCCCATTTATAACACTGTCAAAGAAATGACAGAAGGAGAATGGAGGACCAACAGGTCATCTCCATATAATAATTCCCTGGAATAATATATGATAGAACACATGGAGTGACTTGTATTAACCAAGGTCCAATATCAGATTGTACTAGGGAAACCGATGATAGTTTGTAGGATCTACACAAAAGCCTGGGATGAAATGTTATATAAAAGAGGTAGATTCCCTGAATTGACAGTATTTTGACGGTTCTCATGGGATTTCCATAAAAAGAATCCATATTGTAGACAATAAAGTACCAGTCGCAAGGGCTTAATTGTGGCCAGATTTCTTGTGGACTTTGGTGTACTAAAGTTTCCACTATGTAAATAGTCTTTCCCGTGGGCTTTCAAAAAAGTTCCACTATGTAAATAATCTTTCCCATGGGCTTTCAGAAAAGCATCCACTTTGTTTTGTCAATTTCATAATCTTCTCATGTGTTTTGTACCGAGAAGAATATTTTCCATAAAATTTACTTTTCCGAACAAGGATTTCCTGAACGAATTGACGCCCTGGCATTACCCGAAAGTAATAATTCCATCCACCTGGATCAGAATCTTTGTGCGGACGTTGCCCTGCCAGCACCGAAAGGCAATAATCCCATCTTTAGGTCAGGTCACGGATGATCCACACTGATGTTTGTCCCCCCTCTCTTCCTATATAAGGAGGGTAAGGCTCATTGCCAAGGCAATCACATTTCAAGTCAATTAGAGTCTATGTATGTTTTAGTCTAGTCGATTGCCTCTCTTGCTCTGCATCTGCGGACGTTCAGTCTAATCTGCTTGCAACACGAGAAGAACTCAAGTCCTTAGGTGATTTGGGAACTTGCGCATCAGTGTGCTTGGCACTGGTGAGAACCTAAAGTGGCCGAATCATTTAGAGAGTCGTTAAGTCTGTAAATGTTGTGTTGTGTCATATTCTGAGGCAGAGCCTATCTATCGCCAAGTAGCCTTCGGTATTGCTTGTTCCTTGTGAACGGAATAAAGCCCGATAAATGCGAAGATAGTCAATCTCTGTAAGGAATCTCTTTGTAATCAGTTCATCCATTTTGAAATAAAATGAGTACACCATTCTGCAACTGAATACTTTGTCTACATTTTAATATTGTCTGTTGCGGTAGTAGTTGTCTTTGTGCTTTCATCTGAAGTTCACAGGAAGTTCACCAAAGGGACGAAGGGACGCCAAGGCCATTGTTAGGCGAGGAAGCCGTTGTTGAGGTTGTGAGAGCGTGAAAGTTCTGAGTAGGTTCACCACTGGTTCGCTAGGAGTTGGCCATCAGATTCAAACGAAGAGACGCAACAAGTAGCAAGCTCGTGACAGGAGCCCCTGCTTATAAATTAATGTTAATGAAATTTTAAATATATAATTAATATTATATTTATATAAAATTTTATTTAATATTAAATAATAAATTTTTAGATAAGGTGTTTAGTATGAGTGAAGGTGGAAATGGGTTATTGTCGTTTTACCTGGCCATATAATTGGGAGACATATTAGTACTTGCTCTTAAATATTTAGGGATGAATATTGGCTTAGGTATGGGGATGGATACTCCTTAGTTGTCTAGCACATTACAAATGACATTTTATCCAACCAAATCCAACCTCTATTGGGATCCAACTTCAATATCTACTCACCTGACCTTACCTCGTGTGACTAGGAGACTCACTACCATTGAAAATATGATTCAATGAGTTGACCCTAGATTTAAATTACACTTAGCATGGAAACGCTCTCGACCATCATGCTATTCAATAAGGTGAACAATTTCAAATTGCCAACTTGGGGCTCCAACATCATAGGTTTCCTCTAGATGACGAGGCTTGGCTCTTATTCATCAATGTGAGCTTTCTAGTTCCTTGGTGCATCCTTTGTAGTGCCCAAACTCTTCAGGATTTCATGGAGAAACTCTCGAGAAGGAATGTGTGCCCAGGGACAAGCTTTGCTCCACAGTCACTAATTTTCCTAAAGTTAATTTTTGTAACAACGGTAAAATTCCACCTTGGACATCTCAAATGACCGAGATAGTGATTGCATTAGATTCCTCTTTTCAAGAGGACCAAAATTTACCTAAATATCACCCAATTTGGTTTGAGTTATGAATTATTTTATTCATACATGTATTCTAGAGTGGGTCAACCCTAACCACATGAGTAATTGCTTGGGTCAGTCTTAACCCCAATTGAATCCTTAGGAAAACCTATAAATAGAAGAGACCTCAAGATCATTTGGACATATCTTCTCTTCTCTTTTGTCTTGGTTCACACAAGTTCGACGGAAGGAGTTCCCTCAAAGGTACAAAATCACAAATGAAAGGTTCGCTCTGGGTTAGGGTCTTATGGATCTCATTTGTTGGCATAGAATAGGGCATTTTGGTCCCTGAAAGCTGGCACATAAGCCTATGAGAGTGACTATAGACCCTTGGACACTAGAACATAGGCTTATGGGAGTGACTATGGATTCAGAAGTAGATCAGAAGGTTCAGGTCCCCGGTAGCTTGCACATGGTAGTCCTGAGAGCAACCAAGACATCTCAGTTGCTCACACAACAATTATAAGGGAGCGACTCTGGGATTTAGGTGTATTGTGCCAAAGTGATAAATACTTCCAAATAGAGACTGTACAGTCATAGTTGCCGCATACAGTGGGAGAGAGAGTGACTAGGGAGTTTCTGTCACACACAGCAAGTTTGGATGAGAGCAACCCGAGTTCAAATCTAGGATTTGACTTCTTGACTTCAATTGACTTCATTGATCAGGTAGATTTGGGTTTCTCTCTATTGTTATATAGATCTATAGATCTATATATCTGATATGTTAGTTTCCATTGCAAACATTTGTATTGGGCTCATTGATAGTGAAAACAATACTCAACATTGTTCGACACAGTGACAATAGTATAAAACAATTGACATGAGTTTGTGACAACACATTACAACCATCAGTATGAGGGTTCTGATTCCTAACATGATTAGATATGTTTCATATATATCATTATTGTTTTGCTGCATAGATAAAGTTATGGATCATTGTACTCTCTTTTGTTGCATCATTTGACGACGATCTAAGAAGAAGAATATTTGCAAGGGTTTTCCCCATAGTAGGTTTTCCCCTGGTCTTGGACCAATCCTAATGTCTCTATGTGTGTTCATGCTTTCTTCTATTGTTCCTTTTATTTTCTGTTGCAATAATGATGATGGTGGTGTTGTTTCTTTCTATGTAATTTCATATGTTGATGTATAATGGCGTAGATCTAAATAATGTAATGATGATATGGGGTGAACTTAATTTATTAATGATGAAATGCAACTATCATAACAAAGAACAATGTTTCCCTATGAAAAATTAACATGGTATCAGAGTTGGATTGAAGAAAATTCATGGAGATCACCCCAATGATGACACCTTTTATGGAAGCATGAAGAGGATGGTGGTGACCTAAAATAATCCTAGGGTTTGAAGAAAACACTAAGCATCTTGATGATTAGGGTTTGATGGATTATATGAGGTTAGGTTTGGAGAGACCTGGTTTATGGAAACGATATGAGACATGAAGCCCTAGATGGGATAATCCCTAGAAGATCTGGTTGGATACTTGAAAGCAACATTGGTATATGGAACATGGACATTGATGGCTCTTGAAAGTTGGTTCAAGAGGGAGACGATCACCTCTAATTAAAGATAAGTATTTCTTGACTTATGATGCTTCTTACTTGTTAGACTTATAGATCTAATGATTATGTTTATTGCTTGTACTTCCTACATATACATTTGATTATATGGATGTTTCTAACCTCCTTGATGAGATGTGATCGATAGATCCTTCATGAGGATCATTTTGAGATGTAGATCTAGAAAGAAACAAATAGGTACTTGATGAAAATATGACAAAGTGCTTCAAGCGACCTATGCCTAATGAAAAGGTGCACAGGTAATACCACAAGGTATGCATGGTATGTTTCATCTATTGGCTTGGTAAGCCCTAAGGTGTGATGAGAATGTCTATTTCTTTAATGTCTCATACGTATATATGAAAGTAACTTAGATCTATGTCTCCTATAATGAAATGTTGCACCTAGTTTTGAAATTTTGATCCTCTTAAATTCTATGAGGATCTATGATCTATTTGTTGGACATATCGATCCTATAAATAAGGCTAGCAAATACATGAGTTTGCTGGTAAGACTTGCGAGAAGCGTGATGAAAGCATATGGAAAGAGAGATTGACAATCTTGTTATTTTGATAAAGTTTTATTGAGTGATCTAATTTGATCGCATTGGTCATGAAGAGCATGATAACCTTGGTGTGAGAGGTATAAGTGTAAGATTGATATTATAGACCTCTTACTGACTGTGGTCTTGTCTTGATGGCATATGGTTAAATTGGATGCAGTAACTTGATGGAGTGACTTGACAAAAAATTTATTGTGTTCATAATCTTTGAGATATGATCTTGCATCTATCTGTTGCTTTGAGTCTAACCTTTGATGAAAGATTGATGTCATGATTTTGATAGCCATATGTTTATGATCTAATGGATTTGTTATTGCATGAATATAGTAGATACAGGTTACTTACATGAATGAAGATGAAATATGCATATCCCCAGTTAGAGGGAGAATCTCTTCTCAATATTCTTACCCTTATTACTATTCATATTCTATGTTGTTGAAGTATGATTTATGTGCATATGACAGTATTGATCTGCAACACAGTCTTAGATCTGAAGCCCATATAGAAATTAGGGTTTCTGCTCCAGATGTAGTCACAGATCTAGGAGATCTCATCTCTGGACGGACGCATGTTAAGGCTTAGACAACGTCCAAGCAACTAAAGTCGCTCTCATGCTAACCTAAAGTGAGCGACCATAGGATTGATTGTTGTTGGGCATCATCTAAAGCTTTATGAATTCGTTTAAATTCTAAATCAAGATGTTTTTGACATATTCTACCACTATAATTTGATTTCTGAAATTCTTGAGTTAAATTGTTGAAGTATTGTACATGAAATTAGATGGTCACCTGAAAAATATCAATATCACAGATGTATTGTAGATCTGTAGCAAGATCTACTAGTGGGAAAAGCTTGAATTTTTTCCATAACATGAACATGCAGATTGAACTTGTGTTTGTAGGTGACTGGGACATACATATAGATATGTCACTATGTTTGTGCTACAAGAGGTTGGCATGATTTCAATTACTAGTATATATGAACAATGTTTTGTCATGATGATTGACAATAACATTGAATTGATGATAGATATGTTCTTTGACTATAGGTCTCTCTACAATTGCGAATTTAGACTTGATCTGATGTCTAATGATTTGATTTCACGATTTTTGATTTTCTCGGATTTCTATACTATGAGGGCATGATGACTTATGTGGGTATTCAGAGATTGGCCTCCTTATTCTTAGAACAATGGTTGAAATAATGATAGTCGAACTTGCTTGACTCATCCTTGGTGTATGCATTTGCACCTAGCGACATAAATGACTTATGTTATGATTATTAGAATGACTTGATGAAGCCTAAAACTTATATTGCATGGTTGATTACAACATATTGACATGATAATAATCAAATTCTGACTTGATATGAGCTCTACCTGTCTCTTGGTTGAAAGAAATGATAATGTGATATTGATGACTTTGATTATGGTCGAAAATTGGCTTATAAATTCTGATGAGTTGACCTTGTTGATTGATGGTACAACATTGAGTTATGTAATGATGATTATGTTGGCTTAGGAAGACATTATTCTTATATCATTGCAATCCAGATATGTCGAGATTTGACAGTTATCTGATGAAGTTGGGATGATGAATTCCAAGGTGTAGCTTTGATATTAATTATGGTTTTGGTTTTATATCTTGATGATCTACTTGTGACAGGTGATGAGCATCTAATGATCTAAATAAGAGGGATATGGCTTATGAAGCCCAAAATTATGTATCATGGCATGATGAATAGATTTCTAGAATTTTGGAAAGAAATTATATATTGCAAAGCTATTGGAAAATGTTTTTGAATAATGAAAATGAAAATCCTTGGATACTCTGATTTGAAGTTCAAGATGTTGTTGAACTTGACATAACATCCGATGGTTGGAGCATTGATGTTTCATTTTTCAATATATATATATATATATATATATAATGTGCATATACCATGAATAAGTTCATGATTGAGTTGCTTCACTCACATAGAGTTTCCATCGAGCATGCTTTGAAATATCTAAATGAGGTATTATATTTTGAGAATGAGATATTTCTCCTATGATATGTGTCAGCATAGTTGTATTGCTAATATTTGAGATTGTTGTTGATAAGCACACTTGGATGTTGCTTTAGTATAAGATCTGCCATGATATATTGGATGAGAGGTCCATAGCATGACTAAAGTTGATCATGATGTTGCTAGCATGGCTAGCTGTGAGGCAGGATGAAGAAGCTCCTTAGGGAGTTGTTTGAGCATGTTCTAGATATGACTTGGATACATTAGTGTATGATGTGATTGGCAAGAAGTCCTATATTTATAGTTGGTACCGAGATACTCTCATATATTGAGATAGTGCAGTTGTTCAAAACAAGCTCAGGGTTGTGTTTGGCACCTCTTTGAGATGGAGGATGATTATGATATCCTTTTGTGATTTATATGGTTATATATGATCTATCATGATATTTTATTTTATTTTCTATATGAACAGGAAACAACTGCTATTAAGACAAGCTGACGATGAAAGCGATGTTGATAGAGAACACTGAGCCAACTCTTGCCCCCTGTTTGAGATCCCAGGGTGAGGAATTGAGGGATAAGGGCTCTTGGGGTTGAGGGAAATCTAGAAAATAGGGTGTTACCCCTATTTTTTACCAATAGGGTTGAGGGTTTTACTCCCCATGTCTAGTCTTCGTAGCGTATACCCTAGTTGTCATCATACCCACAAGCAGGGCTTGTTGTGAATATTACTCCTCATTTGGCCAAAAAGTCGAGGGTGTGCTTGGGGTGTACAACCTAAGGAGATTATGATGCAGGTGTTCTACCACATGACTATTGAGAGCCATTGTTGGGAAGATCGATAGGTCATAGGACTTCGGGTTGAGGGTAAAGCTCCCTGAAGAAATTTTGGGTTGAGGGTAAAGCTCCACAATGAAATTCCAAGGTCAATGGTGTACTCCTGTGTGTGATATAGGTTCGATGGTTCACTCCCCTATGTGATGAGTTATCCTATTGCTTGGTATGGGTGGAAGCTATTTCTCCCTGATGTGATTCCAAGTTGAGATGTGCTCCCTGATGATATACTCTTCAATGACAATCTTTGATGATAATCTAGGTAGCAGCCCACCAACAGAGATTCCAGATAGAATCTTGATGGATAGAGGGTGGTATCTTGAGCTCCCCTCCGGTATCAAATTCTTATTCTTCTAGATCCAAGAATTTTCAGCATACGAGTAGGAATAATCAAGAGATAAACAGGAATAAGGAAAGGCTAGATCGATATGTACAATTATGGTTTGTGATGATGAGACACTTGAGATGGAAATGGCACAACGATTACATGAATAATATGATACATGATGATATGTGATGACACTCAAAGATTCCAAAATGGCATATTGTTTAATGGATAAATATTGGTAGGTGGAATTCTCCCTGGTTGAGAAGTTGTGTTAATTTTTGCAACTGTGGTAAAATTCCATATTAGATAGGTCAAATGACTGATATAATGATTACATTAGATTCCTATTTTCGAGAGGACAAAAATCCACCTAAAGATCACCCAATTTGGTTAAGCGAAAGTTGAGTTATGAATTATTTTATTCATACATGTCTTATGGAATGGGTCGGCCCTAACCACATGAGTAATTGCTTGGGTCAGTATTAACCCAAGTGAACCCTCAAGAAATCCTATGAATAGAAGATACCTCAAGATAATTTGGACACATCTTCTCTTCTCTTTTGTCTTGGTTCACACAAGTTCAACGGAAGGAGTTTGCTCAAGGGTCTGAAATCACAGGTGAAAGGTTCGCTTTCGGTTAGGGTCTTTTGGATCTCAGTTGCTGGCACATAATAGGGCATTTTGGTCCCTAGACGCTAGCACATAAGCCTATGAGAGAAACTATAGACCTTGGACATTGGCACAAAGGCTTATGGGAGCAACTATGGCTTCAGAAGCAGATCAGAAGGTTCAAGTCCCTAGTCACTCGCACAGGGTAGTCATGAGAGTGATCAAGACATCTCAGTCACTCGCACCAACTGTAAGGGAGAGAATCTAGGATTTAAGTGTATTGCGCCACAATCGCACACATAAAGACTTCCTGAGAGCGACCGTGCATTTAGAGTCACCCGCATACAGTGGCCAAGAGAGAGACCAGGGAGTTTCAGTCGCACATAGACAGTTTGGAATAGAACAACCCGAGTTTAGATCTAGGGTTTGACATCTTGGCTTCAGTTGAATTCAATGATTAGGTAGATCTAGGTTTCTCTCTACTATTATACATATATGTAGATCTGATTTGTTAGTTTCTATTGCAAACATATGTATTGGGCTCATGGACAGTGACAACAGTACTCAGTAGTGTTTGACACAGTGGCAACAATATACAACAATTGACATCAGTTTGTGACAAAACATTACAGCCATCAATATGAGGGTTCTGATTCCTAACATGATTAGATCTATTTCATAGATATTATTATTTTTTTGCTACATAGATACATTTATGGATCATTGTACTCTCTTTTGTTGCATCATTTGATGACAATCTAAGAAGAAGAATATTTGCAAGGGTTTTCCCCATAGTGGGTTTTGCCCTGGTCTTGGACCAATCCTAGTGTCTCTATGTGTGTGTATGCTTTCTTCTATTATTCCTTGTATATTATGTTGCATTAATGATGATGGTGGTGTTGTTGCTTTCTATGTAATTGCATATGTTGATGTATAATGGCATAGATCTTAACAATGTAATGATGATATGGGGTGAACTTAATGTATTAATGATGAAACGAAACTATCATAACAAAGAACAATGTCTCCCTATGAAAAATTAACACCTAGCACTTTATTTCTTCACAGTAATGGTCATTGGACAATGTTCCATTTATCTACCCAAACTTGACTCATGCACTCTCTTGCGGAACAAAATAACCTTAGCAATTGTAAAGGCAAGTCTTTCCTTTATACTATTTGGTTAGTTCATGTCCTCTTTCCTAGCAGGGCACCTATATTCACTCATATTGTTGGTGGCAGCTAGGCTTTTACCCCTTCTTACTGGCAGTTGAGCCCTTTCTCTCATATAGTTGCCCCTTGCTCTCTCAACTTTCTTCAACTTGTGGCATTCCTTCCATCAAGACCTTCTCTTTTCTAGTTCATCTCCAGCCTATCCTTCTACTAAGTTCATTATCTTGGTTCAAATGTTTGTAAAGTTCTTGTTCTCTAGTCCACCCATGTCTTAGTTCTAACAAACCCCTCTCGATTCCTTGGCCTTTTCCTCGTGCTCGTGTAGTCATCATGCGACACCAAAGGGCTCATGTCCACATAGGTGCTATTTATAATCAAGGGTGGGCTAGTCAAGGAAGTATGCTTACATGGCTTTGAGTAGAAAATCCATCAACTCATTTCTATGAACTCACCCCGCCCCCTATTCAAGAAGAACTCACTTGTGTTGAAAGGGAAACTCCCAATCAACAACAACTTCTCTCAAACATGGAAGTAATGGTTGACTTCATTGTTTGGGTGTCTAATACAGGTCACACGTGGGCATTCCAACCGATATATGCACACATTGGACTTGTATTGGTACATGGAGTGTCTATTAGGAAAAGTTCTAATAGAACGACATGCACACAGAGAGGACCTTCTCCTCTCCATGGAATATCAACACCAATACCTACAAGACTTGAATCACCCACTGGAGTGCATTGAGAAGCACCTCGACATCCCCCTAGTTTTTGGTTGCTTACTAGTAACAACATGGAGCTAGTTTGTATCCCCTCTCTTCGTAGTTTACTCATACTTATTATGCCTTTGGTTTATTATTTCATTACAGTATTTTCTCTCATAATCTCAAGAACCTCTCTTTTGAATTTCTAATCAGTGTTTTGTCTTTTATCTCTCCCATAAAAGTTGATTTTTTATTTTGATAAAACACCCCATAACAAATTAGACTAGACCGTTGGGCTTTTCATTTAATCTCACCATACAAATATTTTTTCGAAAAAAACAAATAGTATATATTATATTTATATAAATTTAAAGTCAATAACAAATTAAGTTATATACTGTAGATTTTAAATTAACTGAAATCCTTTAAATGAGAGTTGGGCCTGCAAGGAAAAAAAAAAAACCGTTGAAAAGAACCATTTTTATATTCAATGAGATGATGGTTACAACCATACCAACGTAATTATTAGTCCTTGTAGTTTACCTGGAAGAGACTTTAGTAATCATCACATTAGTCCTTGTAGTTTACCTGGAAGAGACTTTAGTAATCATCACGTTGCTTTCCTATTAACGTGTACATGCAATTCCATAATCATATTTTGTACCTATCCTAAGTTGGATATTTGTAAAACACATTTTAGTGGCCAATCAAAATACATAGAGTAATTATTTTCTTGAATCAGAAACTTTAAGGTCTCATTTGAGGTGAGGTGTTAAACCTATGTTTCACATAAGCAAACTATTGTTCCATCCTCTTCAAGTGGATTAAAAAAAAAAATAAGGAAACTTTAATTTGATTTAGATTTTTTTCCAAAAAATCAAGGAAACTTTAATTTGATTTAGATTTTTTTCCATCTATTTTATAAGTTTGGGTAGGGCGTTAAGTTTTCTGCATTGCTACATGATTTTTTTTTTACTTTTATATTTCTCTATCCATGATTCTATGCAACTTTCTTTATTCTCACTTGGTTTTATGCAACTTTCTTTACTAGTCATAATGTTAAATCATTTTACTATTATTTTCAAGAAAAAAGCTATTTCCTGAATTCTCATTAATATTACATCTCAATATATAATATATAATGTATCAAAGCACTTATAAAGTACCATTAACATTATATCTCAATATACAGTGTATCAATTGAATTGCGGAAGTACTATAAAGGACCATAGCACTCATCACTATCTATTCAATCAAATTTGTGCCCACCAGGTCAACTAAGGATTTAAATCTGTTATTGATTTAGGGTGGGGGTGTTGAAATGATTTAACTGGAGAATGGGTACTTGAATTCTTTATGTAATGTACATATTTAAATTAAGATTGTTATGAGAGCGTTTTGTAATTTTATTGGAAAAATAATTGTTTTGGATTGCATAAATTTTTTTTAAAAATGTACTTATATATTATTTATTTCTTTTTTCTTTTTTATGACTAGAGGAATCAATAATTAAGTTATTTTCATACTAAATTGATTTTGATCTCTAAATCTCCAGTGTGTATGTCTTCTCTAAACAAATAGTCCATTGTAATCTTCATCTTTAATCATAAACTCATATCATGACACTATAATTAAACTATAAAAAAACTAAATATTATTTTTAATATCTGTATTTACTTATTATTTTATAAATTTAATAAAAATTATAAATTGATTGAAAAATAAAATAAATAAAAAATTTGAAATAAAAAAATTTAAATTGTATAACCCTGAGTTAATTGAATCGAAAAAAAAGCCATTATTTTAAATCGTGTACATTCATATTTCTACCTCTATCATCACACATAAGATAATAAATAGAACTAACAAATCAAGCTAAAAGGGAATATCAAACAAGTGACATAGTACTATTTTTTATCTTTTGAGTACTTCAAGCAAATAGAGACCATCCAATAAAAGCAAAGTGCTGGCATATTTAAAGACGATACCTTGTCTCCTTTGATTAATAAATAACTAAATAAAAACATTTATATTATATCATTAAAAAAGTCCACTTGCTATGATTATACTTAAATGGTCATTTCACTATGGAGTTATATTAGTAAAATTTTAACATTATTATATGTGTTAGGTATGGTATAATTTATTGAGTTTTATTTTTGATGGGGTATTAGTTTAATTTTGACTAAATTTTTTTGATGGTTGGTATAGTTTAACATTAAATTTATTTATTTAGGTATAGTTTAATATATTTTATTTATTTATGTAGAATTTAACAATTTTATTTATTTATAATGATTTAAATTTATTTATTTATTTTTGATGATTGAGATTTATATGTGTTGTTCAGTAATGTTTATTTTATTAGTTATTATTTTATTTGTTTTTTGTTTATTATTTTATTTTTATGAATTATAATTTTTCACAATATTTCTAATTTTAAAAGACTTATTATTATATTAAAAACATATTTTAATAGATTTAATTATAAACAATATATAATAATAAAAATAAAACACACACATAATTAATATAAACAATATTAGTTATCATTATTTCTTAATTTTTGGTGATCGCATTTCAATAATACATATTTATTATTGTTTTTATTTTTGTGATGAATTTTTATCTTTATTTATTTTTAATTAAACTATATTTAAATTAAGTAAGAGATACTAGCTACTATATAACCTTTGTTTAAAAACACTTTCTTAAAAATATAAATTGTAAATTACAAATTTTAGTTATTATATAGAAATTTTTATTATTGGCAAATATTAAACATACATATAATCAACAAGATAACGCTGAAAAGGGATCTTAAGAGGCACAAAGCTACTCTCTCTTAAAGCTGTCTCCATTTCGAAATTAGTTTTCATCACTCTAGAAATGGGGATTCATACTGAGAAGGAAGATATCGAGTAGATGAGATAATTGTAATTTACCTTATCTTTTAGATCATCCATTTTCATGAATCTACTTTGGAAAATATAAACTATAATGTATGTCCACATGGCTACCTTAATCCACTTTCAACTTATTTTTATTTAAGTAAACATTTACTTTAAATACAAAAGAGTATGATTGTTTTTATATTGGGGATAGGTTATTGATTACCATTCCTTTCTTTATATACTTTTCCTAGGATTATTTATAAAATTTACTTACATTATTATTGTTGATAGGTTATGGATATCATTACTTTCTTTATATATTTTTCTTTAATTTTATTGGTTTGTTTACCTTTAACAAAGGTTATATATTTCCTCATAGAATTGACCATATTACCTCCTACCATATAGACGTCAAACCACTAAAGTTGGACTTAGAGTATTTGTTAACATGTAATTGGTATGTCTACCAAACATTGAAGAGTTAAACTATGTAAAAAAATTGTGTTTAAAAGTCGATGTTTTATATTTAAAAAACCTATATTTTATTCCATATTAAATAGTTATTACTGGTTTAAACCATAGATATGTGATATAATACACAATGGAATTTGATGTTTAAGCAACTTTTAACCTAAGTTATTACAATTTTCGTTGGGATATCAATATTACAAGATTTTTTTTTAATGAACTTTTAAATAAAATACTATGTGGTAAGATGATAGGCGTGGGTATTTTTTAGTTTTTATTTTTATTTATTTATTTATTTTATTATAAAGTTTTAAATAGAATTTTATATGGTAAGAGGATAGGTATGGGATCTAATAGTGTTAGAAATTATCTCTATTTAATTCTTAAAAAAAGAAGACAATGGAGTAATATTGAATGTGTCATTTATTTATAAGAAGAGTTTCGGCGTAAATCACATCAAAAACACATTTGTCGACGCGTTTCGAACCAATTAGTGTGGTTCATCGTCAAGACAAGTTGAAGACACAAATCTGGCTTAGCAAGTTAAATAGACTGAGCAGAGATCACATCAAAAACACATTTGTCGACGCGTTTCGAACCAACTAGTGTGGTTCATCGTCAAGACAAGTTGAAGACACAAATCTGGCTTAGCAAGTTAAATAGACTGAGCAGAGACTCCAACGACTACATAACGGCTAATTTGGACTCAGGGTCCAGGTCAAAACTAAATTAATAAATTTCATATTCTTTTTATTTTTTATTTTATT
>APFE031596498.1:42938-70412 GCA_000404065.3 Pinus taeda | reverse complement strand
CAATTCTTCTTTGAATATATCCCTGAGGGCTAGGTTCATTCTCCTCTGAGGTTGGTACACTGCCTTGCAACCTTCCTTGATGTGATTGTGGTGAGTACACATGGAAGGGTGAACTTCCTTCATTTCCTTATAACTCGAGGCAAAGGCATCCAGATGATTTCTTAGCATGTCACATAACTTCCCTTCCTGATGTGGAGAGAGAGGGGTTGATTTTCAATGTTCTTTCTAGACCAAATTCTATCATCTTAACATGAATAGGACTTGAGGCAGCTAGGCACAAATCAGTCCAAGGGTTATCTTCAACTTTCTTCACTAACTCCTCAAGAGACATGCTATTCGGCGGCTGATTCTGAAGGATTTTCTTAATCAGGTTGTCTTCATCAATTTTACCTCCTCCTATAGTATCATCTAGGGTACAAATTGGGGTAGAGTATAATTCATATTCCTCCTCCTCTTCTAACCATAAAGTTAAGTCATTCTCCAGAGAGGATTGAGCAAGAGGGTACAAGACTGATTTTTTGGAGAAATGCCGATTGTTAATGGTCATATCCACAGATTTGTAGCTTATGTAAGCATTTTTAGTGGCTAACCATGTCCTTCCAAGGATGAGAGGATAACCATTGAACTTGGTCTTAGGTTCAAAAACTAAGAGTTAGCAAGGTATTCCCAGGAATCAAGTAAGACCATCACATTGTTAACAACTCCCTCAAGAGCTACTATGGACTTGTCTACAAGTTGCAAGACTCTTGTGGTATTCCTTAATGATCCTTAGATATTCGGTTTAAGCATAGTCTCCTTACTCATAACATTGATGGAAACCCCATGATCGATCAAGGTATGGAGGACAATGATACCATCGATGTGCACATCTACCACAGGACTTCTAGGATATATATACTTCAAGAAAATCATCCACCCCAAGATTAAGTTGGATAGTTTTCCAATGACATTAATGATAAAGGTGTCTTTCTTTCGCCTCCTAGGATGTTTGAAGCATTTCTTCTTGATTAAATTGTCGTAGATGGGGACATCCTTGATAGCTTGGAAGAGCAAGATTTTAACACATAAGTTTTCCAATTCACCTAGAAGTTCAATCTCTTCTTGGGTGTGTTGGATAGGATAGATTAATCTCTGATGAAAAGGAGGTGGATTGGCTTGAGGAATAATCTCTTCCTTTTCCTCTTCAATTTTCCGAGGAGATGGGGGTTGATTATCTGGAAGCACTCTTCCAGACCTGAGGTTGATTTCTTGAATTTCCACAACATGCATCTCAGGTTTCTTAGGTCGAGCAGGGTGAAGGAGTTGTGTTTGAGATGGAGGTGGATGCAATAAGGCTAGAGATTGGTTGTATGGGGCCTCCACTCCTGAGATGGTGCATTCTACTGATGTTGAGGAGGAGTATATGGTTGAAGTGATTGATTGGAAGGTTGGGAATGGTATTGAGATGTAAAAGACTAGGGAGAACGTGTGGACCATGAAGGATGAGTAAGATGGTACCAAGGGAGAATGGATGCATTCTGGTTAGGGTTGTAATATGAATAAGATGCCCCTTGCATGCCTTTCTCATATGGTCAAGGTCCTTGAGGCATCCTTTGGTTGATATAGTAGAGTTGTTCAGTCACCCTTTTAGTTCCTTGATACACATATTTCAATCCAGACAGAGAAGGGCACTTGTCTGTGGAGTGGTTCTCCTTATAGATTGAGAAAATCTCTATTAGTTTCAATGGACAATAATTTCTAGGGTGCCTTCTGGTGTATCTAGGGAAGAAAAAATCTAAGGCTCTTTCTGCTTCCTCCTGCTTCCTCTTGATCTGCATGGTGTTTATCTGTAGAGAAACGGTATGCAACATTTCACTCTTGAATTCTTTCAACATGTTCCTAATTTCACCTTTTAGGGATGTGTTCAAGGATGATGAACTGGCCAAAGCTTGACTAGCCCTACCATTATTTTTGGCTGAACTATAATGGTTTCTGAAAACTGTCTTGATATCATCGTAGTGTAAGTGATAGATTTCCAATCTTGATAACATGTTTAGGGTTTGTAGGAGATCTTCCCTGAACCCTCTAATAAGGAATATCTTAAGGGATTCATGAAAGAGGTGCACCTAGCCCTCTTGTAGCTGAGTTGGAACATTTCCTCATAATATTTCAAAGACTCATCATGTCCCAAGTGTTAGGACCCCATATTGTCTATTTTTGACCTTATATTTTGTCATAATATTACCCTTTTCAACCCATAGTTGAAAGCCTTTGTTAGTATGTTGACTCAATCATTCTAAAGGTATACAGTAACTCTTCTCATTGCTATATGTTTAATTATTCAACACATAATCATGCTATCTTTATAATTAATCCTTGAAGTTGACTAAGTTGCTCAACAATTGTTGAAACTGCCTCAAGCTGGCAAGACTATATTTTGCAGTTGCTGAAACAGCGGAAATAGCACGAACCTCGAAGCTGAAACAGCAAGGACAACATATGAATCTCAAGGAGATAGTTGAGATTTGCTTACTAGAGTTGCGACAACAAAGGAATCCGATCAATTATTTGAATAAACTGTTACATTGGTCGTAACGTTCATGATCCACATTACTATAACAACATTTTGTTAACATGAACTGATTTCCCTATTTTTGTACAAAGGGATGAACTAGAATTTTTACTGAAAATCTTTTGTAATAGATGTCTCCTCTATAAAGAGGATACATCTACATTAGAGAGGGGATAGACATAGGATGAAAAAGTTGTAACACAGGGATTGTAGGGAAAGGACAAGACTGAATCTTTCTTGTAATATGGTATATTGACGGATGAATAAAATTATGTTCTGAGTATTTTAACTTAGTTTCTATGTCCTGGGAATCTTGTGAGAAGGAAAAGGCCCACCTTCATCAAAAGATTCACCCATATTCTTTCTGTTGTGTGTTGTGTGTGAATTCTATTTATACCTCATTCACGAGCATTGCTTTTGATGATAACTTACTTTTGCTAAGACTCTATTTTTATTTTTTATTGATGTTGTACATGAATGCCTCACCAGTGATTAGGATTTATAGAGTGTATTGGTGAACTGGATAACAGAGGCAGGTGCTGAATGTTCCTACTCTGGGGGATAGGGTCCTGGTCCTTGGTTACAGGACAACCATTGTTTCCTTTTTGAAGATTTACTTTCTTTAATCAATTGTCTGTTCTTATTCAATTCTTGCAACAGACTATAACTGCTGTAACACAGAGTAGAGGTTTATCAAAGTGTGAATTGTTTATACTACAACTTTTTAATGCTATTAAAATTGAGTACATACAGTACGTAGTCACCTTTGAAATAATCGGACTTTCCCGGGTTGACAATTTACGCGACTGTTTAAATGAATAAGAAATTAAAGTGACCAACATTTTGGCGCCGTTGCCGGGGAAGGCGACTGAAGATTTTAAAAGTATTAATGACTTTCCTTTAGATGTACAGGATGCATGAAAGGACATAGGTGTTGGGTATACGACCAAAGTCCCACATTGACTAGAAGTGGGGAGGATCATGGGTATATAAGGATGGACAAATATCTCCATTGGTATGAGGCCTTTTGTAGTAAGTCCAAAAGCAAATCCATGAGGGCTTAGGCCCAAAGTGGACAATAT
Source organism: Pinus taeda (assembly GCA_000404065.3). Classification (NCBI taxonomy): domain Eukaryota; kingdom Viridiplantae; phylum Streptophyta; class Pinopsida; order Pinales; family Pinaceae; genus Pinus; species Pinus taeda. The sequence continues at coordinate 66,779 of APFE031596498.1, read as the reverse complement.
CATACCATTGTGGAGATATGTGGTGTGTAGAATCCTTACAAGTGGTATCAGAGCCATGACCCTAAGTTAGCCAAGTGGATGAATCCTCGGAATGTCGAATGAAGGTGATGAGCCCCGGTAATATCACGATGGATCTGTGGATGAGCTCGGTTAGACAGGCGGTGTGCTTCGGATTCTTCATGGACGTGTTGTGGTCCCAACACGGTGAAGAGGAGTTGACCTGGGATAGAGCAAGCTCTCGAGGCAGGTGGTGTTCCATGTAAGGCGTGTGCTTCTAACGCATTGGAGCAGAGAATCCTGGTTGGTAGAGAGTGGACAGATGGATAATCGTTTGAGGGGAGGCTCGATGGTCAGGCGTGTGCTTCCAACACATTGGAGAGGAGAATCCTCGTTGGTAGAGAGTGGACAGATGGATAATCGTTTGAGGGGAGGCTCGATGGTCCTTTGTTCGAGGGGAGGATTGTTGGGTATACGACCAAAGTCCCACATTGACTAGAAGTGGGGAGGATCATGGGTATATAAGGATGGACAAATATCTCCATTGGTATGAGGCCTTTTGGAGTAAGTCCAAAAGCAAATCCATGAAGGCTTAGGCCCAAAGTGGACAATATCATACCATTGTGGAGATATGTGGTGTCTAGAATCCTTACAACAGGAATGCTAACCCTACAGGCGGCAGGGGCAAAGGCAGAGGAGGAAGAAAAACTTTCATTAACGACATTATTTCAAAAGCGGAAACATCTCAGAAGGTAAGCTTTCGGAGGCCACAGACTCAGCACTCTCTCTAGACAAACTACGAAACGGAGGAAGTATTGGCACCAGAAAGGACCGAAGAGACAGTAGAACAAATCGGGGGTTAGTGGAAGATATTGAGTAACCAATAGAAGATATTGAAGTTGAGAAACTGGTTCATGATATTGAAAGCCCTACAGAAAGCGCTGAAGACCAAGCAAGTGAGACAGGGGAACAACCAATGGAAGGAAATAATGAAGGACCCTTTGGTGGGGGACGAAGAGAAGGAAGAGGGGAAAATTCCTTCTCAACCTTAGAATTCCTTATTGAAGATCATCCTAGAGGGGAAACTCCTATGAAGAACATTTCATTGTCAGCCCTACCTAATTTCCATGGTTTATCATCCGAAGACCCTGATGAATTTCTGTTTGAGCTTGATATATTGTGTAGGAGCTATGATTATGTTACTAATCCTCAAAAGTTGAAGTTATTTCTAGCAACATTAAAAGGAAATGCATTAAGATGGTTCATGAGCCTGGGAAGACATGTGATCACAACATGGGATCAAATGAAAGAAAAGTTCTTGGCCAAATACCAAGACTATTACCGAACAAGAGAAAGGAAGGAGGAATTATTTAAGATGGTTAAGAAGGAGGACGAAAATCTGGAGGACTTCGTGGAAACAATATAGTATAATTTGCAGCGATCTGATCATCCGAATATGAGTAAGGACATTCTTAAGTCAAAACTGTTAAAAGGGGTACGAGATGATTGTCTAGATATGTTTAATATGCTTGGAAAAGGGGACATATCTAAGGAATCATATGATGAGATTGTCAACCTATGTAAGAGATGTTCAAGAGGAGCTGCAAGCAAACCGAAAAGCAAGGATAATACATACTCGAGAGTCCAGAAATCAGTAAGTGGAGGAGCAACACGGGCTGAAATAAGTAACTTACTTGAAGAATTTAAAACTGAAAAGTTAAGCTCTTTTGCTTCACAAATTGATACCTTGCAGGTTAAAAAGAAGCAAGCAGAAGCAGAAGCTGCTTTGGCTATTTTCTGCTCTAAATGCAGAGAAAAACACCCATTAAGGGAGTGTCCAATGGACAGGGTACCAATTTGCACCATTTGTGAGAAGGACCATGAGACCCAACAATGCCCTTCTTTACCAGGAATAAAAGCAACACTACAGCCAATTGAAGAAGAAGCTAAAGCAGTGTACTTGCTAACACAAAGGAGGCAATGGCAACCACGATGACAAGGTACGAATTCTAACATGTCATTTAATCGTTGGAACAATCATGCTCCTTTTCAAGAAAATTACCTGCCCTTGAATCAAATGCAATACCCACCCTTTAATCAAATGAATTTCCCACCCATGCAGCAACCGAATCCCCCTTTTGTTGATCCTACAATATGGAATCCCTGGGCTCTACAGCAATCCTATTTTAATCAATGGAACCCAAATTGGACAGCTCAGCAGATTCCTTTCCCAAACCAATTTCCCCAGTATCAGCAATCTCTCTCCTTACCATCAAATGCTCCATCGAATAATCAGACAATGAGACCCTAGCTGCCTGTGCAACCTAACCCCACCCCAAATAACAATAAAGCTCTGCAGGAAATTGATATTCAAAGCCAACCTGTTTTCCCTATGCAATGCAATGATATTCATTTACGCTCTGGGAGAATAGTTGAACCCATTATTGATGACATTACTTCTTCTTACTCTGATAAAGAAGAATCTGGAAAAGGAAAGTCATCTAATAAGACTGCTGAAACAGTAGAGCCACCATTCCCTGAACGTCTGGCTCTTACTAAAACACTTGAGCCACCTCCTTTTAACCTTTTAGGAGAATTGCAGAATTTATATGTTTAGATTCCACTCTTACAAGCACTAAGAGATGTACCAATATATGCTAGAACTGTTAGAGATATTTTCATTAAGAAACCTGGAAGAAAACCTAAAGATCCCCTCATAGTCCATGCGATGGGTGATCTAGCTGCTCTAATGTCAGGTAAAAACCCCCCTGTGAAATATGGTGACCCTGGTCATCCTACGGTCATAGTGCAGGTTGGAAAAACTTTTGTTTCTAGAGTTCTAGTAGATCTAGGTGTTGCAATAAACATTATGACACTTGAAACTGCACAATTATTGCAGTTAAAGAATGTAATTAGGGAAACCGCAACCATTCTAGAGCTAGCTGACCGCTCCACAATCAAACCTGAAGGAGTCATTGAAGACCTGATAATTTCAGTCGAATCTTGGAACTACCCAGCTGATTTTGTTGTATTATAGACTAAAACAAAGTTGGGGGGTCATCCATTGATTTTAGGGAGACCTTGGCTGGCTATAGCAGATGCCTTCATCAGCTGTAGATCAGGTTCAATGACAATTTCTAATGGATATGAAACCAAGCAGCTTACTCTTTACCCTCATGCTACACCTATGATTAATAATGATAACTCTGAATGGTTAGATTATGAGGATGATGAGACCCAACCCATTTTGACTGTCGGACAAGCTTTAACTCTTAAAGATTCAACTGAGGATGAATTAATTAGCAATTTTATTTCTAAACCTTCTTCAGTTAATTCTGAAATATATAATCACTTGACTACAATCTTGAAACCTGAATCTCAGCAAAACCTAAAAACTGAAAATTTATTTCAGACATCAGCTGGCATCTCCTCCAAAAGTATAACAGTAGAAATCGAGCCTGACAAAACATTAAATATAAACCCTGACCTAACAGATGCTGAAACACAACAGTTAATGAGGCTACTCCATGAGAATAAAGAAGCATTCACATGGGATTACACAGATATGAAGGGAATCTCTCCTGAATTATGTACTCATCGTATTTATATTAAATAGGGATCTCACCCAGTCTATCAACCCCAACGACGAATGAATCCAAATTTAAGGGAAATTGTGAAGGAAGAACTTCAAAAATTGCTGAATGCATGATTTATATATCCTATATCTGATAGTGAATGGATTTCTCCATTAGTAATTGTACCTAAGAAAAATGGGAAATGGAGAGTGTGTGTAGATTATAGAGCTCTAAATAAGGCCACTAAAGATCATTTCCCTTTACCATTTATTTTTCAGGTACTAGACAATTTGGCAGGCAAGAGATTCTTTTCCTTTTTGGATGGATTTAGTGGATATAATCAGATCAAGATTGCACCCCAAGATCAAGACAAGACCACCTTTACTAGTCCATGGGGGACTTTTGCCTATAGAGTTCTTCCATTTGGATTATGTAATGCACCAGCAACATTTCAAAGAGCAGTGATAGGGATTTTTTCTGATATGCTTAATGATTCCCTAGAAATATTTATGGATGACTTTACTCCTTATGGTGTGACTTTTGAAGATTCATTAAAAAACCTTGAGAAAGTACTTAAATAATGTAGAGAAGCACATCTTGCCTTAAGTACTGAAAAATGCCATATGATGATGAATCAAGGTATTGTATTGGGACACTTTATCTCATTCCCAGGAATTCAAGTTGATGCAGCTAAAATACAGGTAATTCAGACTCTTCCTATCCCTAAAACAGAAAATGATGTAAGAAGTTTTTTAGGACATGCTGGGTATTATAGAAGATTTATCAAAGATTTTTCTAAAATAGCTTCTCCTTTGTTTGTGTTACTTATGAAAAATGTTGAATTTAAGTGGACTAATGATTATCAAAAAGCATTTAATGAACCTAAACATCAATTGTCTACAGCTCCCATTTTAAGAGGACCTGACTGGGCACTCCCCTTTCATATATCCTGTGATGCATCAGATACTGCAATTGGAGTTGTCTTGGGTCAAGAAGAAAACAATATTCCCTATGCTATCTATTTTATTAGTAAAATATGACCCCTGCCGAACTTAATTATACAGTCACCGAGAAAGAATTCTTAGCAGTCATTTATGTTATTAATAAGTTTCGACATTATATTATTGGTTACACTACTTTTGTTCACACTGATTACTCGGCCATTAAATATTTAATGAACAAATCAGTTACAAATGCTCGAGTTACCAGATGGTTATTACTACTACAACAATTTGATATCACAATTGTAGATCGACCAGGTAAAGAAAATGTACTTACTAATTTCTTTTCTCGGCTAAAAACTGATGAAAATACTCCAGTAGGTGATTCCTTTCCAGATGTATATTTATTTGTAGTATCTGCTCACTCACCTTGGTATGTAGACATTGCTAATTACTTAGTTGTAGGGAAGCTACCATCACACCTATCGCACAGAGAAAAAGGAAAGATCATTCAGCAAAGTGCTAGGTACAGTTGGATAAGCAGGTGTCCTTTTCACACAGGACTCGATCAGGAAATTCGGAGATGCATCAAAGAAGATGAAGTTTATGATATATTGAAGGCTTGTCATGATGGCCCTTGCGGAGAGCATTTTGCTGATAAAAGAACAACACAAAAAGTTCTTAGAATGAGTTATTATTGGCCCTCACTTTTCAAGGATGCAAAGAAATATGTTAGGGCTTGCGATAGCTATCAGAGAATGGGGTAGCCTAATCACAGGGATGAAATTCCACTCAATCCCCATGTAATACTTGAACCTTTTGAAAGATGGGCGCTAGACTTTATAGGTCTCATTAATCCTCCATCCAATAAAAGAATTTATATACTAGTTTGCACAGATTATATGACTAAATGGGTAGAAGCTAAGGCACTCCTCAAAGCTAACGAAGAATCAGCTTTAACCTTTTTATTTAAAGAAATCATTGTTAGGTTTGGATTGCCTAGAGAGCTAGTCACAGATGGAGGACCTCCTTTTAATTCTCATGGCTTTAAAGATACACTTCAGAAATATCACATTAAGCATAAAATGACTACACCTTATCAGCCCCAGGGAAATGGGCAGGTGGAAAGTATGAATAAAGTCATAGAAGCCATTTTAACAAAAGCAGTAAAGGAAAATAGAAGGGACTGGTTTCAAAGTTTGCCTGAAGAATTATGGGCTTATAGAACTACTTGGAGGAATACTACGGTTTTTTCACCTTGCAAATTAGTTTATGGTAAAAGTGTTATTTTTCCTGTGGAATTTGAAATCAAAACCTTAAGGACTACTTTAGCTGTCAACCTTGACTTGACTGATGCACAGACAGCTAGGTTGCAACAGCTTCAGGAATTGGATGAGAAGAGGTTGGATGCCATCCATCAAACAACCATGATACAACAGCAAAGAACCAGGTGGCATGATAAAACCATTAAGCATAAGCAGTTCCAAAAAGGTAATTGGGCTCTTATTGTATGACTCCCGTTTTGAAAATTTTCACAGGTAAATTAAGAACAAGGTGGCTAGGACCCTATGAAGTAGATACTGTTTTTCCAAATGGAACAGTCAGACTCTTAACGATTGATGATTCCAGAACACCATTATTAGTGAATGGGTATCGACTCCGTTTGTATCAACAACCCATTTCTAAAGAAGATTTAAAAGCTACTTGCATGACAGACATACACTATGCCTTTTTGGGGGAACCTGCTATCCCTCAATGCACTTGATTTTCTATTTATATATTTATTTTTAGATTAGATTCCTTAACTAATAATCCCTGTTAAGGGTTGCCATGTTACAATTAATTATTTTGCATATCTTAGCTTCGGAAGGTGGCTGAGAAGAAAAATTCCAATCTAGGGAGGACTAAGATGTGGCTTGGAGAAGCATTGCCATGTCACTTCAGAACATAATTCATTCCTCTTACATTTTTTCCACCATTTCCCGTTGCTGAAACACCATTTCCCGTTGCTGAAACGCCATTTCCCGTTGCTAAAACACCATTCCCTGTTGCTGAAACACCATTCCCTATTGCTGAAACACCAATTCCCAGTGCTTAAAATTCCAATCTTCTCCATTTTTCCTAAAAACCACCAATTTTCCGATTTCTGTTCCCGAGAATGAACCATTACTTTGATAGAAACATATCACTCTTCATTAAGGGGATTAGCCATTCATCCTGATAATTATGGTCCTTCACTATTATTTACTGTGAATAATGAAATCCTTATGTATAAAAACCCTCATACTTTATAGACCCTTTTTTATATATCATCGACCTATTAATGACGAGATAATACTTTTTGGCGCAAAAACCAAAGGTAAATATAAAGTTATGCGTGTTTTTGGTGTGAATATTAAATTGTAGTTAATTAAAAGATATTGATATGACTTCCGAAATCATCGTACCACCAACCATATCATTCATCCCCAGTTGGGGGGAGTTACCGAAATATTGTAATCATTACATGACATGCCAATCACCGCCATTTCTATTTCTCACGCTAGTATCTAATCACCCCGTTTGTACCTTATCATAACTTCAGTTGTAACGTTCTACTCTGTTTCAACCTCGGCAACTCGGCTCTACACTTTGTATTTTGTCTGAGCTAGTAACTATGGGAAGAAATGTTGTTAGACATGAACCTGGCTCAACGGAATTACTAGAACTCTACCGGGAGGCATACCAAATATTTCTATAGGCCGGATGGGTGGATTACTTCAGAAGACTTCCAAATTTCGATTCACAGCAGGTTCTGGAATTTGCATCCAATCTGAGGTAAGGATACTCCACTATCCAAGGGGTGTGAATTCCAGCAACAGAAGAGGATATAGCGCAAGTTTCGGGACTACCAACCAATGGTACTCACTAGTTCAGCATGAAACACCTCATTCTCAATGCACAACAAGATTTATGTTACCAGGGGATCATGTTGAACCGAAAGGTAGGGGCATTGCACTTCAATCACTACCACCACCATGGCGAAAAGTTGTAGAATTTGTTAAGCAGTATTTCACCTGCGAGGTTCGTTATCAGGTAGTCTACCAACACGACTTTGTGTTATTAAATCATTTGAGGCATGGTCGTTTAATAAATATGCCCTATTATCTGCTTGGCTATCTAAAAAATATGGCACACTATACTGTGAACGCAAGGCACCAACTCCTTTCCCTTACACACCATCGTTTGGTCCAGCTCTTAATAAATAGAGGCTTTGCCCTGCACAATCCACCTCCCCTCAATAACCCTCCTCAACAAGCTGAGGAAAATCCTCAGCAAGTCCAAGAAAATTCCCAGCAATCCAAGGAAAACTCCCAGCAAGCTACTGAAAATCAGCAACCAACAGCGGAAACACCCCAATTGAGCACTGAAAATTTGCAGCAGACCCCACCCCTTAATGAAGCTGAACCATCCACTCCCATGGTCCATATCCCCACTGATGATTCAGACGAAAATACCCCCATCATTATGCTTAAGAGGAAGAAGCAACAAAAAGCTGCAACCCCACTAAAAAGAAGAACCAGGGCCTCAGTTAAGCAAGCCACCATATCTGATAATCCCCCTATCCTGAGGAAAAGTGCCCGTAAGAGAAAAACTATTGTTTTTCCTGCTTCCTTACCACGGCGACGAAGAAGGTCATCTGAAGTAACTGAGGACATTATGCCAAATTCCCCACCCATCATTTTAAAATCCCGTATTTCACCCAGCCCTGAACCTTTACCTTCCTCACCCTCGTGTGCCGAAATACAGAGCGTTCACGATTTTGTGACATCATTTTTCTCAAAAGAGGCAGCTGCTCCACAAGTACCAGCTGCCGATACATCTAAAGTATACACCCAAGACGATATAGGGTATGTAGCTGATAAACAAGAACCAGCCACTGACCCAACAGGTGATACACAAGAACCACCTGTTGGAGAACAAAAGGAAGACGACCTAGATGTGGCTGATACACAAGAACCAACCACTTACCCAACAGGTGATACACAAGAACCACCTGTTGTGGATGCAAATGATGAAGTTAATGCCGAACAACAATTCTCTCCTCCACTGCAACCTGCAACTACAGAAGCCCCGGTTACTTTAGCCTCCTTGTAGGAAGAAAATGAGTTCTTGAAATCTGAAATTAAGGATTATCAGTAAGAATTAATAATGGCTAGGGAAGCCTATGAAAAGGAACTTAATATGTACATGTTAGCTCAGGTAGCATCTGCACCTGAAAAGAGTGTAGAAAAGGATCAATACAGTGAATACATGTGCAGTGAATGTGGTGATCTCTATACTTGAGCAGGTTATAAGATAGTTGAAGTTCCGTTGTCTGGAGCCAGTCCAGTACCTCCTCCTGTTATAGTAAAAAAGGAATACCCTGCTGTTACGCAAGAACCAGTAGGCTCTTCAAGAATTTTAGAGAAAGAAACAAAACCACCCCAGCCTGCCTAAGTTTTTACAGAACAAAAACCAGTAGCAAAGTCTTTTACAACTAAGGGTACACAAACTGAACGTCTTCATGTCAGCAATTCTTACACACATACTTCTAGTTTTCAAAAACTAAGTAACACATGGAAGATAGAGTATGAGCTTTCATAAGGAAAGGCATTTCAGCAAGAGAAGTCATTATGGCTCAACTATGCATACAAAAATTGGGAAGTGCTTGAACAGTCTCGTGCACAACATAAGGAGAATAAGAAATTAAAAAACAGACTGTCCCTCATCTTTGACTTGGTCCAGCGGTTACTTGCTACAAGGAAACCCTCTTTTAATTATTCTGTATTTTTGAGAGAATGCTTAGCGTTCCTCCCAATAAAAGAAATCAAGGATGGAAGACCCCACCAGGTATCTACACTGCAGCAATTTATTGAGACCTTCACAGAAGCGCCAAATAGTGACCAAAACTTGTTGTGTGAACTCTATCTTCACAATGAGGCTATGCCTGAAGATAGAAAGCTTAGTTTACTTCCTCTTGTTGGCGATATCCAAATAAGAGCCTTTATTTCCTTCTTGGCCAATCAACTTACTTGGCATAATGCTTTTATGTCAGCGACACATAATGAGGAGAACTGTCTTCTCTCGATCCGTGCTGAGACACAAAATGCAGTTGTATTCATTATAGAACATCAACGAATTCTACGAGAGCCAGGGATGACTGACCATATCAGGAAACTACAGGCAGCAGTCTGGGAATACTGCCAATATTATGTGAAAACTAAAGGATTTCTGGCTATAAAAGCAAATAATCTCTTCTGGGAACACTATCCTAAAGAGAGACGGGAATATCATCCTTATAATCCTCTCAATCTTTAGGCAGAAATCTCACGCATACCTATTTATGTTAAATGCATTAGACACTATGTTGAACGATGGATTGGTTACCACTTTCACTTCCCTCTCTTATGGCTACCTGGACAACAATATAAGGCTGAATATAAATTAACAAAAAAGGAGGAGTTGGCAGCATGGTAGAAACTTTAGAATGTCTATGGGCTTAGAGACATCGTTGACAACACCTTCCATACTTACTGTATAAGCAATTTGCACTGTTCATCCCAGTATTCAGACTCAGATTCAGACTAGATGTTCCATGTGGACATGCAACCTTTTCAGTTGGGGGGGATGTTAGGACCCCATATTGTCTATTTTTGACCTTATATTTTGTCATAATATTACCCTTTTCAATGCATAGTTGAAAGCCTTTGTTAGTATGTTGAATCAATCATTCTAAAGGTATACATTAACTCTTCTCATTGCTATATGTTTAATTATTCAACACATCATCATGCTATCTTTATAATTAATCCTTGAAGTTGACTAAGTTGCTGAACAATTGTTGAAATTGCCTAAAGCTGGCAGGACTATATTTTGCAGTTGCTGAAACAACGGAAACAACACGAACCTCGAAGCTAAAATAGCAATGACAACATATGAATCTCAAGGAGACAGTTGAGATTTGCGTACCAGAGTTGCGAAAACAAAGGAATCCGATCGATTATTTGAATAAACTGTTACATTGGTCGTAACGTTCATGATCCACACTACTGTAACAACATTCTGTTAATGAACTGATTTCCCTATTTTTGTACAAAGGGATGAACTAGAATTTATACTGAAAATCTTTTGTAACAGATGTCTCCTCTATAAAGAGGAGACATATACATTAGAGAGGGGATCGACATAGGATGAACAAGCTATAACACAGGGATTGTAGCAAAAGGACAAGACTAAATCTTTCTTCTAATATGGTATATTGACGAATGAATAAAATTATGTTCTGAGTATTTTAACTTAGCTTCTGTGTCTTGGGGAATCTTGTGAGAAGGACAGGGCCCACCTTCATCACAAGACTCACCCATCTTCTTTTTGTTGTGTGTTGTGTGCGAATTTTGTTTATACCTCATTCACGAGCATTGCTTCTGATGATAACTTACTTTTGCTAAGACTCTATTTTTCAGTTGATGCTGTACATGAGTGCCTCACCAGTGATTAGGATTTACAGAGTGTATTAGTGAACTGGATAACAGAGGAAGGTGCTAAATGTTCCTACTCTGGGGGATAGGGTCTTGATCCTTTGTTACAGGACAGCCATTGTTTCCTTTTTGTAGATTTACTTTCTTTAATCAATTATCTATTCTTATTCAATTCCTGCAACAGACTATAACTGTTGTAACACAGAGTAGAGGTTTAACAAAGTGTGAATTGTTTATACTACAACTTTTTAATGCTATTAAAATTGAGTACATACAGTACGTAGTCACCTTTGAAATAATCGGACTTTCCTGGGTTGACAATTTATGTGGCACTCGACTGTTTAAATTAATAAGCAATTAAAGTTACCAACACCAAGGTCATTCTGAAAATTTCCTCTTTAGTATGTTTGGACCTACAATATTCCCTGTATTCATTGTTGAAGTGTTTTTGAATTTGAGCCCGGATGGTGATGTTGTCCCCAGGTAAACCCATGAACCAGCTCAAGGCTTCATCATTGAGGGTGGATGGAAACAATTTCAACTTCTGGTCATCAGAGGGATAATCATAAGTTCTATATATGACAACAAACTCAAAAAAAAAGGTATCCAAGTCTTCTAAGGTTAAGCCACATAAGTGAGGAAAGGTTGAGGGGCTTATTTTTTTCATCCTAGCATCTCCATTAGTTTCTCCGATGGGGAAAGCACCCTAAACTCTCTTTTCAACTCCTTCTATAGTTTCAATCTGATTTCTCTTTCTAGCCATGGTATAGGTTGGTGGAATGGTCTCTTCTTCTTCTTCCCTAATAGGCATGTCAAAGATCTCTAGTCGATCACCTAATGGGTCCTCTAGCTCACAACCACCAAATATGAGGGAAATATGGCTATTAGATGCGGTCGGGGTATTTGGAATTTTTTTTCCTAAGTTTTCTCTACTCCTACGAGGCATGAAAGGAATTTTATTTTTTCTAGGTTTTTTGTCATAATTACTTGCAGAGTGGAAAGAAAGAAAAGATTGCAACTATTATCTAAATGGAAATACTTGTGGAATTGGAAAAGAAGCAAACATTACAATTATTTGTTGAATGGAACTACTTGCAGAATTGGAAAGCAAGCAAATATTAACACTATTTGTTGAGTTAAACTACTTGCAGAATTGGAACTAAAGAAGAAATTACATCTACTTAGACATCTACCCGGAAATGGTGCAAAAAATTGATGAGCTTCAGTATTGCAACAAGAATGTTGCAACTCCTAGGGATACCAACTTTACTTCATGAACCTGGGGTTCGTACAAACTTGGAGGTGATCGTGTTGTATACAGATTAGATGAAATGGTCTACTCTTGTCACTTTTCAACTGAGGCGATATATCGCTAAGGTTTTTCAAACCAATCTTCTATTGACTAGAAGGAGTTTGACTAACAACTAACAAAGGGAAAATTACTCTAAATATAGAAAGGAAATTCTTCCTACTGTAGGAAATGAAAGTTCTGCATTGGAAGGTGTTAAAAACTGAATTGAAATCATCTAGCTAAGAATCTACACATATTGCTTGCAAAAGATACATAAATTAACCTTCCATATAACATCTAGTTAGTTGGACTAAATGAGGATGGAAATTTATCTAAGAACTACTGTGACTGCTGAATGCATGTGATAATTACAAATTGCAGAAAAAGCATTTTTTTTTTTTTCAGTTTTATGAAAGCAAATGCTAATTTAACCAATTTGTTCTTTGGTAGGGGAGATAGGTATGGGGAAATAGGTCTGGAATGATGTTGAGGGTATGGAAACCAAGTGGAGGCCTGACTTAAGCTTATATGACAATTTCTACTTAACTCGGGCTTAAAACAGGTTGCTATAGTGTTTCCTCTAGTACTACAAGATGTCCTAGTTCTACTACAGGATGCCATGTTTTACTACAACAAAGAAGGGGAAAGCTTATATAGAGGTAGGAAAGGTAGAACGAAGTGTGGGAAAGGTGTTCTAGGGGGAAATAAGGCATATAGGAAATGCACACTACCCAAGGATTAGTTCAAGGCTTCAATATAGTTGGACTTGCTCAAGGAAAATGTCGAATTTGCTACAAAATAGGAATTTGTATTAGGGTTTGGTGGAATTTGGTAGCATGGGTGGAGAATACTTGGATGAAGCTGACGAGATGAAGTATCCCTGTAGATTAGAAGCTCCTACAACAACATACATTGTTTTCTTCATTTATGCACAACTTCATTTATATATGGAAAATATTAGTTGAATTTAGGAAAAACAAAGTTATTAATAGCTAATGGCTAAGTTTATGAATGGAAGTGCTTCCAAACCATAGCAAATTCAAGAGACCAAAATGAGAATTGTACGTACTTATAAGAAATTTAGAAACAATGATCTATTCAACAAGAAACCCTAGTTTACGTAGTGATCGAACAATAAATCTGTTTTTGGGGCTATGTGAATGGAACCCTCAAACCATGATCCCATAAGGGAGATAAGGCAAATGCCACTACCACAATATTTTCTAAATATTTTACTGTCACTATTGTACCACTGATCTATTTATCCACAAATTGAATTAAACTAATAAATCATCCAAATACTTACAGATTAAACAAAACCAAAATCACTTTAGCAGGTAACTAGGAATGTAATCTAAGAATACATGTACAAAAAAGGAACCTTGTGGGCCCTAACCCGAGAGCTTCAGCCCTCTTACTCAAATCATTGTTGGATCAAGAGAATGCTTTTTATTTTTATCAAAATGTCAAAAATACATAAGAGTTATCAGTCACAATGTCTTAGCTTGAAAATGACCCTTGGCTACAACAAAAATAGTTGAATCATAATGAGGCCATAGGGCTTCTTATATATACAACTGAACCTTACAACAAATTCCATAAAATTAGGGAGGCTTGGATCCCAACTCGAGATCAACTTGTCTACAATTATCACTGGCTTGGCTTCCAATGACCTCGGTGGGCTTGACTGCTTGTAACTATGAGCTGATGAGATATGGTGGAGGAATATTCAAGTGATTGAGGAGTTAAGTAGGGAGTTACAATCTCCTAAAATCCATCTTCATTTTCTACTTCGAGTTCTTGCACTTAAATTGGCCAAAATTGCTCCAAATCCTCTAACTAATCCACATTAGGCCACATGACATAACATATGATATTTACCCTCCTCACTAAGAAAAATATAATAAAATATGTAAAGAAATGTGAGAAAAGTTGATTTTACTAAGCTGGAGAGTTGCATTAACATCCATATAATTTACCTATTATGAGCCTCATCAACATGTAGAAGGAAATGTAAGTTATAAAGAAGAATCTAAAGGCAACACATGATAGATAGAGAAGTTATGTGGACTATCATAGGGTGTTGAAGGAGTTTCAAGCTAGGGAGCATATGTATGTGTGAATTAAGCTGAAGAAAAGCTCTTTGAGGATTGGTTCATGTGCGAAAACAGTACCACGATATTGCGGGCCTTTTGAGATCCTTTAGAGGATTTGAGTAGTGGCATATGGACTTGCACTACCTATAATAATGAAATTCCATGATGTTTTCCATATTTTATTTCTTAAGAAGTATATAAAGGATGTTGATCATGTTATTTATTGGTCCATATTGTAGGTCGAGAAAGAAGGAGAGTTCCAGCTAGAGCCTCAATGCATATTGCAGTGAAAACATCTTGTGCTTAGGAATAGAGCCATAGAGCAAGTTAAAGTGCAGTGGAAGAAACTTGTGCCTGAAGAAGCTACATGGGAGATGTCAGACCAAATGCAGGCCTTGTATCCTTCATTGTTTGTCAATTGAGGAAAAACAATTTTGGTTTGATGTTGGTATATGCTCTGCATATGTTTTGCTGATGTTTTGCTATATGTATGTAAATATTGCCATACATAAGTTCTAAAGCTCCAATAAGTGGTATGGGTGTTATGGTATTATGGTTGTTATATTTTCATGTTGTCACGATGTTTTTTCTTTTGAGCAGGCTTTTCATTTTAGATTCTGCAACAAGCTAACTTATAAAGCTCCATGGGCAGTATGTTTTCTTTTCAGTGGTTTTGCTGAGGTCATGGTGTGGTTTAAATCCGAAGATGATGCTCCCCAAAGGGGAGGGTTCTGTAACAGCCCTCATGAAAATTCCATGTCATAAAAGTCAATAAACGGAAAAGAAGACCATGGGTAAAGGGCACTTATTCCAAGCCAAATGGAGAGTAATGATATCCTAGTGGGAATCACTACATGTGCGTTTTGGCTAAATAAAATTGGCAAAGGCTAAGGCAAAGGAATTAAAAGAAAAAAAAAATAAAATTGGCACATTTATGTATCAAAATAAAGGAAATTATGAGAAAAGTAATGTGAAAGGCCACAAGTTGCATGTGAGGAGAAAATTGATGAAAAATAATGGAAAATAAAGAAAATAGAGGCCTCATTAATAAAACGACTCTTGAGGATTAGTGGGAAATATTTTGCTAACCTATTTTTAGTTCAAGTTTGGAGCTCCCTCATTATTTTGTCATTCTCTTCCACTCTTGGTCTCTTAGAGTTTTCTTGGAGCACTCTAGCTTTGATTTAAGGAAGTAAAAGCAGGTAGAAGGAAGGGAATGAAATCAAGGATCAAGGAAAGAAAAGTAGGATCAGGTAGCTTCAACAGGAATACTTACACGTAAACCTTGCATGTGTGATTTCCTATCTTCTTTAGACATG
This sequence comes from Pinus taeda, assembly GCA_000404065.3. Classification (NCBI taxonomy): domain Eukaryota; kingdom Viridiplantae; phylum Streptophyta; class Pinopsida; order Pinales; family Pinaceae; genus Pinus; species Pinus taeda. The sequence goes on along the minus strand of APFE031596498.1, from coordinate 51,060 downwards.
CATGGCTTTCCATGTTGGTGTGTGGTTCTCCTATTGTCCGTGACATGGTTTTGTCTGGTTATGATAGTGCTTTTTATCCTAGCCTTTCCTTTTTCTAGATGCCATGGTGTTGGGATGTTTATTTCGGTTTTGAGATTTGGTTTGCTGTATGAATTTTGGAATCCAGGTGGAGGTGGTCTCAAGTTTCTTCCCAAAGGCGTAGGAATCCCTCGACCTGTTTTGCGGGGATACATGGTAAACTGTGAGGGAGAAGTCTCAGTTTAGGGCCTAGTGATCTGGGTTTGGATTACGATAAATCCTCAGAGACTGGTCTTCGTTTAAGGCCTAATGATCTGGGATTGGATTGCGTTAAAGCCTAAGAGAAAAGGATATGGAAACTTCCTCAAGGATAGTGACGTATTCTGGATGGCATTGCAAGTTTAGTTCAGTTGTGATCAAAGCACCAGTTTTGGTGTAATCAAGGTTTGGTGATGGTGGATGTGGTTTAAATTTTGGATTCCCTTGGTTATTATTGGATTGGTTGTTCTATGATATCCCACATTCATGCTTGGAATGTGGCATGGGGGTGGCTGGCTGAAAGAGAGATTTGGTTCAGCCATGTCTATGGTCCAGTGGTACATGGAAGTCCCGAGACTAGTTGGATTTCCTATGATTAGTAAAATCTAAGTTCTCTTACTTTTCCACTAATTTATATGTGGATTTAATGGCTATCATATCTCTAATATTTATATTGTTTTATGTCGGTTATAAGTGTGCTTAAATGAATGGTTCATGTCATGGTTATTTCATGTATTTACTTCAAATTGTTAAATGGATGGATGAAAGACTGAATTGATGATATAAATAGCTCAATGGAGAAGGAGGCAGTCCTTTTGGTTATGTTTCACAAGTTCTTTCAGTCATTTATGCTTTTTCTTGTATCTTAGACATGTAGGTTTCAATCATGCCAAGTGTTTGATAGAATGTCACTCCCGATTGGGGATGCTTAGACCCTGTCTTGAGGTTGATTTTTGATTGCTCAAAATTGTTATAATGTCTTTGATGGATTCTAAAGGTTATATAAAATTTAGATAGAGTTTGATATTCTATGCTAAATAAGTGGCTCAGATTATGGGGTTGCTGGCAGAAGTCTACTAAGAAAAGTGCATAGCCACTGGTACATAATCCTATGAAAGAGACTTTAGGTTGTTGGATACTATCATAGCTATAGAATGAGAGTGATTGGGAGTTAAAAGACTTAATTAATTAGTGGGACTCAGGAACATTATGTCTGAGTGGCTAACATGTCTCTGAGGGTGTTGCTGTTGATGTGGATGAGTTTTTTTGATATGTTCCGTCAGTTCCACTTTCTTAAGATCACCAAGGAAGTTGAATCCTTTATAGCAGCTTCTCTTTCACATTTTCACCCTGACTGGAAGGTTGCTTGGGTGGACTTGGGAGGAGGGGGTAATAAATAGATTAATGACCATGCTAAAAAAACCATCAAATCACCATAATAACAAGTATAAGTACACATACATTACAATAGAAAAATAGCTCTCATTAACCTATACAAAATCCAACCAAGAGAGGGAATTCCACATACCACGTGACCATAGATTGGGTTGAACCAAATATTTATTTCATCTAATAACCCCCGTTCCATATTCCAAGTATGAATATGGGATCTCAAGGCATAAACAACTAGGGATTCCTAAATATTAAACCACCTCCACCCTGAGGCTAACGTAATCTCACCAAAACTAATGAAGAGATCAAAAAGCCCAAAACAAGCTTGGATGCCTATATTTTCTTCACCATTACCTTGAGGAATTTTCCTATATTCACCAACCTTTTTAGGGCTTCATGGAGATTAAGCCACCTCCACCCCCAACACATAGTAATTTTCCTGATACCACATCACCTAGCTCCAAAATATTTCTGCAATCCAAACCTCAACCAGAAATGAATCCCATCACACCATGCTTTCTTAGAAATGGTAAGGCAAGGTTGAAACCATTATCAAACTAGGAAAAACCCATTTCAATGATAGAAATGAACCAAACACACAAATTCATGCACCATGCATTCACAAATCAGCTAAGAAATCAAACATCAAAACACATTACCTACGAATCCTCTTGCTAAAGTTTCTTGATCCAACCTTCCTTACTTTTCCTTTATCTTCCTTTTCTTCCTTATACTTCCCTTGCTTTTCTTTCTTGAATTATAGAGTGCCCCAAGAATTCTCTAAGTGTGCAATAGTATGAGAGAATAAAGAGATCTCTAAAAATGAAATGACAAAAACATAAAGCAGCAAAAGCTGTGAATTAGTCCTCATAAAACTTTTATCATTGGGGCCTCTATTTTCTTCATTTTCCTCTAATTTACTTCAATTTTCCTTTCATGAAGATCTGTGACCCTTCATCTCACTCTTCTCCTATTTTCCCTTTTTTCATAAATATATACCAATTCATGCCCCTTCGCCTTGGTCAATTTCCTTATCTATAATAAATTGAAAGTAACACCCACTAATTTATTCGCCCAAAATTCATCTTGAAATATGTGTCCCATGACCTTGGATTTATTTTTCCTTTATTAAGTTTAATACAGGGAACATTTTAGGAGCTAATATTCACAGGTGGGTTAATTTATGACACTTTTTCCAAAGCAAATTCGCCAATTTCCATTTTTCCTAAAAATGATTTGCCTAAATTTTATATTATAAAATTAGTTTAACTTAAAATTTGCCAAAATTTTATGCAGACAAATGTAAAATAATTATATATCTAAATATTTTTATAAAAATATCATCAAACATTTTACAATTTTCATATTATGGACTAGTATGATTCACCAAGGTTTCTAAATTCTAACATAAACTCACAACCTTAAAATTTTCCCTAATTTAATACATGAAATTTTGACCTAGGGTTGTTACCAACCCCTCCCCCTTGGGGGAACATCGTCCTTCGTGTTCTATGACACCTATGACCAGGAAACCATTGGAAACAAAACATATTTATGATCGTGCTTTATAACCCCACTCAACATAGTATTTATAATAATAACCTGTTGAAATTCCAACTTTATAAGACAACTCATTGTGGATATGTACATATACAGAAACTTCTTTTCCTCAGCTGGAAAAAAATGAAGGATACATAGCGTGCATCTAATGTATCATCACTATTTAAAATTTGGTAGCTCGGGGATGAATTTCTAAAAATAGAGAGTATAAAAATAGAAAGTCTAAAATATGACATTCTAAAAATAGTAACTCACCTTGCAGTAATTGGTAATCAAGTTTTGTTGATGGAAAATACATTCTGATCATCAATAAATCCTAATAGTTCAATCTTGACACAATCATCAATATTATCATTATTATTATTCTTATGATACTATTATATTATTATTAAAAAGAAATCCAAGTCTCTCAATCATGGCTCTCAATAATGTTCTCTTACGCTCTCTTACTCCCATTAAATTACTCATCATAAAATATTACTCTTATGCGTGTATCATCTGAGGCATTTGTTGCCTCTCCATAATGGAATTTGAATTGTGTCTCCTTAATGTCATTGGTTACTCTTCCCTAAATGGACAATGTAACTCCTCCTCAAGGCATGTGTATTGCTCCTCCTATATATGTGTGTCTCATATGATCTCACCTCACATACTTGTGAATTGTGAATTTGAACTCAAGAGAGAGTTGGAGAGAATTCGAGGAGAATGTGTGAGAGAGAGACTTGGAGAGTAAGAGAAGAACTTGGTGAGACAAGGGTGATTATGTGTTTACTTTAGTTTTTTCTACAAGTGTCCTTCATGTTACAACTTTCTCATATTTGGGTGAACTTTCTCATTCTCTTCATCTCTCATTATATTTTGTATCTCTAATGAAATATTGATATCTAATAGACGAAGAATTCAGTTGGATTTTCCCCTTGTAATTTTTTACCTAGTGATTGGGCCTCAATTGTTTGTGTCTCATTGTGTTCTTGGTTGTCTTCTATTGTGCATATGGTTTATATGGTTTATGTTCTATCTACAATTTCTTAACTAATATTGTAGAATAAAAAGGTTTTGTAATAAGTGATTGTTACATCATAGAACATCATAATTTCTACAGTCTCCCATGTTGCTTCGTCAGTCCAAAAGTGCTTCCACTACACCTTAACTTGCTCAATTGATCAGCCCTAGAATATGACTTGTTTGTATTGAGTCAAAGTATAGACTTATAATCTGTCAACATAAGTCATCAACCCAGGGCAGGTAATCTTGTGAGATGATGCGTAAAATATATGTAGGCTTAATACCTTGAGTGCTTCCTAATCAAACGAGTCAATCATACACAGCACTAATGCCTCTTTTTTGCATCAACATTTGGCAAAAAAAGGCTATGGAGTGGATTGAAACATCCCCTACAGCTCTTAGTATTGCTGATGTTGATTTAAAAAGATAGGAAATCAAACTTACAACAATTAAATAAATCATTTAACAATGTAAATCAAATATTTCATTAAATGAAATCAACACATTAACATGAAAACTTAATCATTCAATCAATGGAACATTTACTATTGGAATATCCGAAAGAGTACATTAGTTGTGTAAACAAGTTATTATTGCATTCAAAAATTAAAATACACACACACTACAAATAAAGGAGTTGTGAGCAAAGGGGGACCTCCCTCACTCACAACCCCTTCAAAATTAAAAGGGATTGCTTAGTAAGATAGAAAAAATATAAAGTACTATATTAATATGGAAATATTACAGACAAGTACAATATGATATATGCTATCAGCCAACACAACAAAACAGCCCCCTACAATATAAACATATTCGAATTTATACAAGTTCAAAAGCTCATATTTGGCTTGAATAAGGAAAACTACTAATCTAAGCTATTAACTATCAATACCGGTACAGACTGTCAAAATTAGGTCTACTGAGTCTAAGCCATGACAGAAAGCATGGATTAGACAAAATTTGTTACATAGCTGGAGTTTTCCTTCATGCGCCAACCAGAAGAGGTCTACAAATCTAGGTTATTTCGATGGTGGATTTGAAACAAGCAATAGGACAACATCCATGTATGATGAATCCCCCAAAAAACCCATGTTATAGTTTTATTGTGAAGTGAGTGGAACATAGCTAACTACCAATTTTGCTGCAAGAAATCTAGGCAGTTACAGGAAACCCGTGTCAGTAGGAATTTCATAGCATCTGCAGGAAATATGACTGCGCTGTCTAAGGAAATTGTGGGACTGTTTAGAAACAAAGCAAATCTGCATAAGATTTCTAGATTAGTTGGCATGATAATTCAATAAGGAAACAACTATCTTAAGGAATGCTTAAGATTAAGGTAAAAGCCACTTTTTTATGTTAATTTGCATACCTCAAGCATATAGCACCCTTTTTGCCAAAATCTAGATGTCATAACTGAAATAAGCATAATTAGGGGTCAAGAAGAGTTCAAAATGGGAGAGGTAAAGTTGAGGAAAGTAGTTAAAACTAGGCAAAACTGGGCCTCAACATCTCCCCCACACCTAGCTTATTTCATGTCCCTTATGCAATCAAAAATGTTGCACCTTCCAAAAAAAAAGGAAACCATTCCTTGTCCTAGGTTGCAACTACTTCACCCAACTGATCGGCTACTGCCGCAACTAATCCAATTGGTTCCTACTCGATTTTAGAGGAATATGACCCTTGTATAACTCATTTTCTTCTTCGGATGATCAATATGAGCTTACTTCTTCTTCATGATTTGGGCCACCTTATGAACCCATTCCTCATTTTATTTCTGCATGCGTAGGTTGTTTTCTTTCAGTGTCTCATTCTCCTTCCTCAAGTCTCGTTCTGAAATAGTGAGCTCAGTGATAATATCCTCTAAGTCCTACAGAGACCACATTTTCTAGGGAGTTACTTCCCCTTCATGGTGTCCTTAGACATATTGGGGCTTAAGAAGGTCCTCCTTTTCTTTTGTTCTTCTATTGTTTCATTTCTGCTTCCATGCATCAGGGAATCTTGGAAGGACATTATTTCTCCACCAATTAATTTAGGTGATTGTACCTTTTCCTTTACTTTACGTAGGCCATGAAACTTTTCTTTTATTTTATCAGGTGTCTCGAGTAGTACCTCCCATTTCATAGTGTCCTTTATAGCCAATTAGACAACCTGGCTCCTTGTAAATCTCTTAGCAGGGGTGGATGTGCCCTTAAACCTAGCCTTTTTACCCGTAGTCTCCCAAGTCACCACCACTTCTTCATCTTTTTCTTCTTCCTTTTTCTGTGGCCCATGGGTCCATGGCTTCTTCTTTGGTTTTTCTATTGGATTTTCCTCCATGGACTCTCAAGAGTTAGAGTCTTCTTCCTTTGCAAAATAATTCTAGGCCAGAAACTCCTCTCATGTCTTCTTCTTGTCCTTCAGAACCTCCATCTGGATGATTTTTACCCACCTATGCCGTCGACATTTTCATCAAGGAAATTCTTAAAAAAATTGGAAAATTTAACGGCTAATCGTGAAAATGTGCGAGAATCAGAATGTGAAATAAGAATGCAAGCCCATAGTGATATTCACATGTTATATACTTCTGTAGGAAAAATAACAGGTGTCGATACTTACTTCTCGAGAAGTCCGGTGAAATCCCCTTGCTCCAGTAAGGGTTGGAATTCTCCTTCTGAAGAAAGGACACACACAGAACCTTATTGAAATGTTTATTCTTAAACCAACGTTCACCCTACTATGGAATTACGCACGGCCAAGCCACCAAACCCTCTGTTAATCTAAACTGGACATTCCCAAATTGTGCTTTGTTGCCATTCAAATTCAAAGAGAAGGCCTTCGTCACCTCTCAATTGTGGCCATTGAATTTTTGAAACGATGGCGACCACCTTACTTTCTCAAGTCTCACTTTACTGTGAGGGTCAACTTCCAATAGTTCAGGGCCTTGCAGCTCGAAGCTGACACAGGCATGCAGCTTTAACATAATGACAAATGGGAGAGATAGGATGCATGCAACTCACAAAAATGTCATTATAAGATTTTGCAATGGATCACTCGACAAGGGAGGGTTAATATTGGAAATATCAGAAAGAACAAAGATTTCGAGAAATAAGTCGTGATTATGATTATCATCATGATCTGACTTGCAGAAGGATATGGAGAGTACTACCATCAGTCATGTCAGAATCATGATAATCAGACATGGGGTGAATATTTATGATGTAATGGTTTACGGCTGCATTTTTCTGCAAGGGTCACCATAGCTTAAAATCATACAAATTTTTAAAATTAAAGCGTTAATTACCTCTTACCTTAAGTGCCTTATCATCATCTGTATCTTATCGAGCTTACCTTCCAACGGTCCAGTCTTTGGATGATGTTTTCTTGTTCTTGAAATGATAACCCACTTAAAAATTAAATTATATGTATAATATCATACTTCATGACCTCTACCAATAATAAAATTTGTCAGTACTTTATCAAATAATTTATACTAATGTTCTATCGATGAATTTTGTTCTTCATGAAAACCAGGTTGTTGTTGTAGGAAATAGAACTATGACTGCTGAATATTTTGCAGGAAATGGAACCATGAATGCTAAATATTTTGCAGGAAATTCTTCGATAGGAAAAAAAATTGCTTCTCCCTCATTTATGTACAGTTCATTGCACATGAGTAAAGGTATTGATGTCGAATGTGAAATGATATCATTGGATTACCATCCATTAAGGTAAACTATTAACCAATGTAAGGCCCATCACCATTAATGAGAGTGAGGACCAAGGTACCCTGATGCATCTTATTGTGTGTCAATTTATGAGCTATTTTCAAACCTCTTGTAGGATCTAGTAGTCAAGGAGAAATAGTGATTCCCCATTGCTGCTAGTGAGATAGCCTTTCATTAGGGCATACAAGCATCAAGGAATCATAAGACTCTGATCTTACACCCATATAATTTGTTGATGTCGATGGGCCAATATTTGCTTGAAGGAGGACCTTAAAAAATCCCACATCAGTCCAACACGAGCATTCCAAAATTAACTGAAAAACAAAATTTATTGAGAGGATCCCAGGGGATCTACTAACTTGTAGTGTTAATGAGCCTAGGGAAATCCATGCTCACCAGATTTC
>APFE031596498.1:23881-42136 GCA_000404065.3 Pinus taeda | reverse complement strand
ACTGATATAGCTTCTGATCTTAGGCTAGGTATAGATGTAAAGGAGTTTGTTTGATAAAATGGTGTTTTGTGGGCTCTAAAGGAAAGGCAGATTTTGGGTGCAGGGAATGAGGCACAATCTTGTAGGGATTTCGATGGGGCAAGGTAGGCAACTGTAATTGGCACTATAAATCAAGTGATTTGGATGGATCATACTAAGGAGGAGTTGAGTAGGGCAAGGGAAGCCATGGATCCTCTCCAAATAGTGGAAAATATTAAAGACTAAAGCAAACTTCAAGTAGAGCAATACAATTCTCAATGTATTCTACTTACACTATTGTTTGCTTAGCTGAGAAGACATAAAGAGAAATGATACATATAACACATGCATAAATTCACAAAGACATAAGAAATCACTGTGCCAAAAAAATTGTCACAGGGATCCCAAATAATACTGCAAATACTGGTCTAAATTCCTTAGCCAAAATACTGATGTGAGTGTACAATGAAGCTCAAGGATTTATCAAGAGTCCAACCATGCTAATTAATGAAAAAAAACATAACATAGACAAACATAGCTCCTCCTTGCCTCTAGGGGTAGAGCTCACATTTTTAGGAGCTGATCCAACTGATCCTAAATTGAGAACTGGAATCTAGGCAACATAACAGCATGCCTCTAGAAACAAGGAAACTGATTCATTCAGTTTCAAACAACCTCTAAACTGATGAATCTACCTCTACAAGTAAAAATCTAACATATTTACATCATGATCCATCAATTTTCATCAAATTACATCATACATTTTCCATTAGGAAAGTGAAAGAGTCAAACTAGGCAAAACTGGGTGAAAAACAAAGTAATTGAGTCAAACTGGAAATGCGCCGCGCTTGATTCTCTATGTGCTGCACCTGTTTGGACCCACTTTTGGAGGCCTTCCTGATGTCCAAATCAGCTCCAAGTGTTCTTGCTGGAAAGCTCTATCCGTCTACTTTCCAACCCAAGTGTAATTTTTCAATTTGGCCTTCATTTGCCCTGTCAAAAATCAAATCTCCCAAGACTGCTTCCTATGTGTCAAAATATGGGCAGTGAGGTCATTTTTTGAGTGTTTTTGACCTCTTTGAGGGCTCAAAACATGCCCAAATTTCTTTTCCATAGGTAGGCAAGCTTAAATTTTCATGAAAAATCTAGAAATGCAAACCTTTTGTGATATGGAGTCATCTAGCAAAAGCGAGTGCTACGTGGCGCAGCGCATAGGGAGGAAAACTCTGTCTTTTCTGCAAAAAAAATTCCAAAATGTAAAAATTGCTCCAACTTTTTTTAAATTTGGGTTGGACCTTCTTTATTAAGAGCTATGATGAGCCAAGGATGCCTCAACCAATATCCAATGTCGATCATGCTCCTTTCACCTCTTTGAAACCTTCTTCAATTTTGCCTTTAAATTCCTTATTCGCGCTTTGCAAACCTTGTTCCGCGCCATGTAATGAAATGCCATGTGTCTCAACAAGTCTTTCTCCTTGTTGGCCTTCTTGAGTAGTCTCTCTTAAGTGGATGTTGAATCTCTTGATCCAAGACTCCCGATCGGCATTGATCTCCCGCTCGAGTGAAGTGAACTCCACTCTCCTCCTTTGAGCAGCTTGGAAGTTCTCCCGAATGCTTTATAACTCCATGATTGTGTGCTGATATTCAAGCTACTTATTCCTCTGCTCCAAGTATTTTATGATCCACTTAGCCCTCTCCATTTTGGGGGACAAGGATTTGATTTTTTTCTGCTGTTCTTGGATGATCTCTCTAAGATTTGTGCTTTCTGGGCCCATTTCTGTATCATCATCCGCAATAAGAATAATGTCCCACTCACCTGAAGGCCCCTAATCTTACATTGGCCTCTTGCCTTTGTCCTGAACCTGTGGTTTTGATGATGGAAGTGAGGCCCCTTCCACCCCAGGTGGAGATAACACTCGCTTTGTTGCCGCGAACAACTGCCTGGTGCCCTTCTGATAAGTGATAAATACCGACACAGTAGCAGTGTGTGTCTCATGACCTTCATGATGATAAGAAGGTTCACCTGTCTCATGCAAAGTCTCTGAAGGTCCCTGAGAAGCTCTAAAAAGCTCACGAGAGATGAAATCATCCCAAGTGATGCCCTACAAGCCAAGATAATGAATAACCACAATTTTGATAAGAGAAAAATGATAAATACTGTTAAACTGCTGCTAAGGGGTCTTGTGCTGCAATAGAGTGGTCATCCTTTCGATATTTCGGCACATGAAGTAAGGAATGTTCATCATCCATACCCAGGTAAAATGCATGAGCAGCCTAATATGATAAGCATACAAACGAGAGAACTGACCCTCACAGCTGAAATACTTCATGATCAATTTCATTAAAGGGGCATATTCATCTCTGATATACCAAAAAGGAAACACTCTCTTGAGCTGCCTCAAGAAGCCAGGCTTAATGTACGGTTCATAATACTGCCAGTCAATTTTCTGCCTCTTGTTCCATGGCTCTCCAATGTTGGGAATATTGGTTGCTAATGAAATGGATTCTAGTGTTAATGTTAAAGTAACACAAGCTAGAGTGGCTTGATCACCATGTAAATGTAGTACAAACAAACGAGCCAACTCATGATGAAACTGAATGCTAGCAACCCTCTCACAAAATTCATAACATGACTGACGTCGAAAACAAGAGATGGCAAGTGGGCAGGCCTGCAATTTAGCAAGGATGTTTGGTTCTTCTCAGCTATGTCTGCCACCTCTATGAGACCTCCTGGGTGCATGTCCCTCTGTAGGTCAGTCACTTTGGGTCTCCTCATCATTATCATATGAAGGATCAGATGCCACTGAGAAATAGGTGCTGATATGTCAAACTATCTTGTACTGCCTTTGATGATGTGTTTGAACTTTGTTTTGTCACCAAGGGAAAACAATGAAATGAGGGACTGTAAGGGGAGGGAAAAATAGTGGATAATTAAGGGACTGTCGGGACAGATTTAGTTAGGGAAATGTGGGATGTTTTGGAGTTATAGGATTAGGGTTTGGGGATTTACAATTCAGATTTTTGAAAAGGGAATTTGGGATAGGGGATGAGTGAATTTAGGGGGTAGGGGAGCTAAGGGAATAATGAAGTCAAGGGACAAATGGGATGAGGGAGTGAACTTGGTGAAAAAACAATGAATTGAAACCCTAGCAGCAAGTTTCTTTGAGGTATTTTAAAAGGTAGGGTTTCATTGTTTTAAATGCGCACCATGAAACACACATCGAACTTGGATGGAAAACAACTTTGAAAGGTCTACCTACTTGTATCAAGCTCAATCCATGATATTTCAGGCGATTGGAGCGAGTTTGAGCTGGGTTTGGGTTCTCTGGATATGTGCGCCACGCAGCATGCCCAATGCATTGTGCCTCACCAATGCGCCACACCCTTGTAATTTTACATTGGATACTGAGGCCCAGTATGCCACATCGGCTGTATGTGTCGTGCCTCCTGCCTAGTGTGCCGCACCAAGCAACCTAGTGTGATTTTCGCCCAAACTTCACACTCACTCACCAAAATTGCTCTTCTTACTTCTCTTTTACAAATGAACTTATCCAATGAAGGAATAGCTTATTAACAAAGAGCTTTTGATATTTTGGCTCATGAAACCCACTTTCATAATGTTTTGAATTTGAATTTATCTTTAAACTCTATTTTTTGGACTTTTTCACTTCTTTTGAGTTTTGCAATGAACCAAATGACCCGAGCTTTGCTTGTTTTGCAGGTGTTGGAGCTTTTTGGACTAAGGAAAGAAACCAAGGTGCAAATGAAGGAATTTTACAATGAAGAAAACAAAATTTTCATGATTTTTATACAATAAAAGCTAAATACTCTATTTTTTCCTCAAAACAGAGTTTTGCAGAAAAACACAATTTTGAACACTTGGCGATGAAAGTTATTGATGTTGAAACCTCCTCATGGCTTGTTGGTAATTATTGGACATTTGAAGCATTTATTGACGAAACCCTAATGGAACCATGACCTAATTGACAATGAAACCGTAAAGACAACCTTTTGCAATTTTAGATAAAAAGAAGACTGTATATGCCTTTTTAATGAACAAACATGAACCAACAGATAAATGACATGAGGGACATGAGGAAAATCACTCTCGTCAGATGATACATGTGCCTAATGGAATGCAGATGACCGGGCAGGACACCTAATATGAAATGCAACAAGAGGATTTGATCTCTGATGGATGGATGAAGATATCGACACTAACATTGGCTCCAATGGGGATGGTAGCTCCTTGGAGGTGCCAAGAACTATAGATCTCTGGGAAAGCTGAAAGTGCCTTCATCCATTGGGCTATGGACTCAATAACTTCAACGAAACAAAACTGAACTCTTGACTTAAAGATTCAATTTTAGTACTGAACTTGACTAAAAAATGACTCATTTTCAAGACTGAAATTGACTGATAGACCTGACTCGAATGAACCAAACCAAAACTGAAATCAAACGCCAGCTTTATAGCCTTCACCTCGGGCCCCAAGCTGAAGAATGAAAATAGTACACACTTACAATGGAATTTAAACACGCTGGTATATACAATGATGAATAGAACAATAGAAAACATCTCACCAATAATACCGCTTGAGGAGCGAACCATTGACTGCTCCACCCGGATAATCTTCTCCATTCAGCTCTTGCAACAGGAAAGCATTCTCGCCTCGATATGCAGCAATCTTGTATGGTCCTTTCCAAATATTTTCAAATTTTCCATGTTTACCTTTCTCCTCATTCCTTGCATCCCATTTCAGCACTATATCTCCTATCTCAAAACTATCCGCCTTTGCTTTTCAGTCATATATTCTCTTGATTCTTTCCTGCAACTTGAAAGCATTTTGAGATACCTCCTCCCTATTCTATTGCAAGTGAATCATTTGATTAATCCTCCACTGCAAACCATCCTCTTCGCTACCTGCTTCTTGCAAAAGTTTGACTACCGGTACCGCCAAAGAAGTTTGGAAAACTGTGTCCACACCGTACACAAGCTCAAAAGGAGACATGCCTATAGACTTTTTGTGACTTACCTTGTCTACCCAAAGTGCATTGACCAGCATTTTGTGCCAACTTTTCTTGTTAATTTCCAGCAACTATTTGATAATGTTGACAAGAGATTTATTTGAGGATTAAACCAATCCATTGCCCTGTGGATAATAGGCTATCGAATGCCCCAAAGTGATTTGATACTTATGACAAAAATCAACCATTCTTTTCGATTTGAAGGCTGCTGCATTGTCAGTGATCAACTTATTGGGAGAGCCAAAATGAGACAAAATGTTATTTTCAAGAAAGGAGATAATTACTGAATCGATGGTCTGTCTTGTAGGAACTTCCTCTATCCATTTGGTGAAGTAATTTGTCGCTGTGAGGATCCACTTATGTTGCATTGAAGAGGAAGGATGAATTTCATCGATGAAATCCAAACCCCACTGCTGAAATGGAGCACTGACTTCAATGGGTTTGAGTGGAAAAAGCTACAACTTCCTCTTACCTTGGAAAATCTGACATTCATGGCAGCTGGCCACTGTTTTGTACACATCAGCGAAAAGGGTTGGCCTATAATCCCTGGCTCTCAAGATTTTATTGGCGGTTGTCTTCCAGAAAAGATGGCCTCCGCAATCCCCTTTGTGAAACTCCTCCATTACCTTTTTCTCTTCTTTTTCCACTAAACAATTTAGCAAGACACCATGAGTGTCTTTCCAATAAAGTGCACCATTCTTGATACAAAATTTTGCAGCTTTCAATTTCAGTGTCCTACTCTTATTCTTAGCCATTCCAGGTGGTGATGATAGATTTTGGAGTACATAAATAATTTTTGAATACCAAGGAGAAAGGAGGAACATTTTTGATACCTGTATGGGTAGATTCTCTTCATTTTCCTCGGACATAGTAGCAATGAGATTGATGTCTAGGACGTGCAGATTTGACTCAACCATCAGTTTAGCTAGTCCTTGGCCTTTAATGAGCTTCATCGGTTTAATTTCCATATCATACTCCAACAAGGCAGCAATCCATTTGCCTCTTCTCCCCTCCAGGTCTGTTTGCACTAATACATCCTTGACAACAGTGTTTGGGACATAAGCAAGGATGTGAGAATGCAAAATATAAACCCGAAAGTCCTTCAATGCCTTTACCAAAGGAAGGGCCTGTTTTTCGATAATATTATACTTCAATGCCACATCTCTTATGGTTCTGCTGAAAAAAGAGATTGGCTGCTCGAGCTACTCTCTTTTTTGCATCAAGACCGCTACCATAGTATGATCCGAGGCAAATGAAAACAAAATAAAATCCTTAGTATAGTCTGGGCTGATCAAAACAGGAGCTGAGAAAGTGATAATTTCACTAAATTTAAATATTTTACCGCTTCCTCCGTCCACCTTACTGCACTATCCTTTTTGAGCACATTTCTAATCTCTCTTAAGTGTTCTACAAGATTGGCACAAAGCGACGTAAAAATTTGATCTTACCATTGAAGGATTGGATTTCTTTCTTACTTCGTGGAACATCAATATTTTGAATAGCCTCCACCCGAGCTGGGTCAATGCGGATTCCCTCCTTTGAGATGATGTGCCCAAGAAGTTTTCCCTCATCCATGGCAAACAAACTCTTCTTTCGATTAAGCGAGATGCCATATTTCCTACATTGTTGAAACACAATCTTTAAATGATATAGGTGATCTTCATCTGAATTAGAGAAAGCAGTCAAGTCATCAAGATAAACAACAAGGAAAACATATTTTTCATTGGCAAATGTGATATCCATCACTCGTTGAAAGGTTGCACCAACATTTTTCAATCCAGAAGGCATCTTTACATAGTGAAAGGTTCCCCACAAAGTGGTGAATGCCGTTTTGTCTCGGTCATCCTCATGGACCAGAATTTGGTGATAACCCGAATAACCATCAAGTAGTGACATTCTAGATGCTCCAACTACTCGCTGAAGTATATAATCCATCTTGGGCAATGGATAGTTGTCCTTCAAAGAAACTTTGTTCAGATTTCTAAAATCAATACATAGCCAAATCTCACCTGTCTTCTTGCGTACGAGCACCAAGTTTGAAATCCAATCTGAAAACCTTATGGGAACTATGATACCAGCCTTAAACAATTGGTTCACTTCCTTCTCAATCGAGGGAAGCAACTTTGGATTTATTCTCCTCAACTTTTGATGAAATGGCTTTTGATTAGGCTTGGGCGGGATGACATGCTGAATGGTACTTGTATCATATGACTTCAAATCAGAATAATCCCAAGCAAAAACATTAGTGAAAGAAGATAACAAGCTGATATACTTGGCCTTTACCTATGGAGGAAAGGCTTTTGACAATTTTACCATCTTCGTATTTTCAGCTGATCCAATCTTTACATCCTCCACTCCTTTTTCAGTTGGCCGCAAGCTCGGTTTCTGTGCCACATCATCATGATCGAACAGCTCTTCTAAAGGGATTAGACCTTTAGGGATGATGTTGTCTTTGAGCTACAAAACCTCCATCTTATTTACCTCTAAATCCACATCACCGTCATCATGTTCCACATCAATAGAAGTGTCCTTGAATTTACCTTTGTTCTACAGAAATTCATCGATCTCATCATCATCTTGGAACACTTGCCAATACCTTTGATTGTCTGGGACAGTTGGGTGATGTTTCACATGAATCTCAAACTTGTTGTTTGAGTTCATTGGAACTTTAGATTACTTGCTATTGTTGCAAGTGAATCAGCAATGATATTTCGAGCATGAGGAACACAAGTTAAAGTATAATCTGAAAATACTCTCAAAATATCAAGCACTGCATTTCGATAAGCACGCATTCTAGGATGTTTTGCTTGGTATTCCCCTTTTACTTGCTTGATAACCAGCTCGGAGTCACCATATACTAAAATCCTTTTGGCATTCAACTTTCGAAGAATTTTTAAACCAACAATTAAAGCTTCATAGTCGGCCTCATTATTTGAACAATCAAAAGCTAATTTATAAGAGCATACCCTTACATTGCTTGGCACTTTGTTTGGGGAAAAAACAGGGCTGCGTATCCATATGCCAATACCAACACCTTCCCTTCCTACTGCACCATCAAAATCCATGACCCACAGGCCCGCTTCATCCTCTTCCAAGTGCTGAAATTCCTTATGTGTTGTTTCTCGTCCTTGCTATCCATCTTTATGCTGCTGTTGACTAGCTGATTGCTCAGCAGTATTTTGTCTTTCTTGCTTTAAGATTTCTCTGAAATTTTCAGTGATTTTGGGAACATCTTCTACTCGAAATATTTGGCTATTTACATCACTAAAGCTACCTAAATACAAAACAAATGACTCTAAATCTGTATGTACATAGTTGATCAGATGATTTACTAGTTTCTCCTTGCTAATGATCATATATTTCATCTTTTGTTCCCGATATATTTTCCTCATCTGGCCGAACACAGGAATGGTAGCATAGGAGAAATTGAGTTGCATTGTCCATTTAATCTTTGCTCCCCAAGATCTGGAAAGAAGCATGCCAAACCTGGGAGGTATATCTACTACGACTACATCCATCAAAACATTTTTGGCTGGAATCTGATCCAAACTGACCACCAAATCCTTGATAAGACCAATGCACCTTACTTTCCTGGAATCGAAAGAGTAAAGGTCATGATGGGACTGTCATCCTCCACATTCACCATATCAATTGATGGATATAAACTCAAAATTTTGGAGACCTGTCCTTTATAATTGTTGTTCTTCATTAACTCATTCAAAGGAATGGATATCTTTATCTTGGCAATTTCATTTTCCAAATTAAAAACTGAAACTTTTTCTACCTCTTTTGCTGGAACATCTTTATTTTCAAGTTTATCCTTTGACCCACTTGGCTGGTTGGATTTCTCATTTGCTGATGGTGTTTTATTGGTGTTAGGATCAGCTACCTCTTTTCCTTTTTTCTGCACATGAGGAGGATCATTCCTTGATGCTGCTACCTCATTCTTTTTCTGAATTGGGTTCACGGGCACATATCTATTTCGGAGTGAATATTGTCATTGCTGAGCTGACAAAGCATTCATGTATCCTCTTTGGTACTCATCAGACTCTTCTTCATGGAAAGTTTCATTTGCCAAAATGAAATTGTCATCTCTTTGTTCAGCTGCATTTTCAGAGTACTCCTCATCCTTAGTGATGAAAATAGGCATATCATCAGGTGTAAAGAAATGATTTTCTTAGCCAATCACATTTTCTTCTTCATCTAATTTCGGACCATGTAGAAAGTTCTTTTGTAGAGGTGTTTGCGCTGGCTGCTGCGCTGTGGGATCTTGGGCTCGCTATTCTCCTTGTTTTATTTAATATTGTGGCTACTGCTGGCCACAGAAGATAGAATTTCTAACTTTAGGTTTAGGTTTGTCAATTTTCATCCTCTCTAGCATCTGCTCCACCTTCCGAAGTACTTGCTCTGAAGAGGAAGACTCTTCTTTTATTGTGACATTCTTTTCTGCTCTTACTCTAGCTCTCTTAGCTAATAGATTTGCTTCCACGCTGATTGCAATCTTCTGCATGTCTTTCCACATGGCCAGATCTCTCTCTCTTAGTTGATAGGCCATATCCAGATCAAAACCATCTGGAAACCTAATCAAGGCTAGCCCCATGGGTGGCCTTAGATGATCAGGGATTGCATTATAAATGGAATTGAATCTAATGTAATAATCTTGGACAGACTCACCAACGCTCTGTTTGATGTGTTCGTATTCAGCAAGAATTTGAAGAGGATTTTTATTCACTTCCTAGCGGTCTAAGAATTGTCTTTGTAGATCGGCCAATGTAGCGATACTAGCAGCGGGCAAAGCTCTAAACCATTTTCTAACTTCACCACCAAATGTCTGTACAAACAATCTCATTGTCACATTTTCTATGTCGATTTCACGAAGGTCAAAAAAATCTGCCATTCTATCCACATGTTGTTGAGTTGTAACACTATGAGGAGTGCCATCAAAAATGAATTTTTCTTTGATAATCGACGGGCATATCATCCAAATTATGAGGCAACACAACGGGTGCAGCTGAAGTGATTTTAGAAGTTTGAGGAGTAGAAGGAGTAGATGGAGGTGATACTACTGTAGAATTTTGATCAGATATAATAGGCTACACAGGGATGGTGGGAATGAAAGGCGGTTTGGTGGGAATCCTTGAGTTGGATACAATTATAGAAGATCCAAGGGTTGCAGATGTATTTTCTAGGAAATTAGTGATATTTGAAGCCACAATTACAGTCTGGAGCTATCTCAAAATATAATCCTCACTAGACTTATTAGCCCTTTCAGTTTCTATATCTACAAGAAATTCCGGATTCGAGATTGTAGAACCAACAGCACTTTCGGATTTGGTTTCAAAAAATAACAAATCAAACTATTCATCGACATTAAGGTCTTCAAGATACTCAAAAATCATAGGACATGAATGTGATTTGACTACGGGAGTCTCAGAGTTCTCTTGTTGAAGGATTCTTGGAATAAGATTGGGATTCTCATATACAGGAGGAGGATTTGGATCTAGATTGGCTCTGGTATATCTTTTGGAAGCCAGTGTGCTATTATTTTCAAGAGATCAAATGGAGATTTACAACTTGTTCAGCCTATCAAATCATAAAATTATCATCCAAAGCTTAGAATTATCAGATGCACTGGGATGAGTTGCAGGTTAGGTTTTCCGTTAATGAGACTAGACTGGACATTGACTGAAGTAGTGTTTATCTACTTGCGCTAATGCAAAGCAAAAGCGTTTCGAAGGCTACCTGGCTAATCTTCAGAATCCATCTGTATTTCGAAAATGAAGAATACTAACAAACAATCAATTTAGTCCCCAGTAGAATCACCACTATCTTAGAGCCTAGATTTACCTCAAGCTGAAAAGGTAAGCTTCTAGGTCCACATCAAACCACGCTCAGCCTGGTAGATAGTCCTACCAAGTCAGGAGAGGGCTCTCTCCGGGTAAATATTAGCTAATTATGATCACTAAGGGGCTTGATATGACTGATATAGTTGCCGATCTTATGCTAGGTATAGATGTAAAGGAGTTTGTTTGATAAAATGGTGTTTTTGTGGGCTCTAAAGGAAAGGCAGATTTTGGGTGTAGGGAATGAGGCACAGTCTTGCAGGGATTTTGATGGGGCAAGGTAGGCAACTATAATTGGCACTATAAATCAAGTGAGGTGGATGGATCAGACCGAGGAGGAGTTGAAGAGGGAAAGGGAAGCCATGGATCCTCTCCAAACAGTGGAAAACATTAAAGACTAACACAAACTTCAAGTAGAGCACTGCAATTTTCATTGTATTCTACTTACACTATTGTTTGTTTAGCTGAGAAGACATAAAGAGAAATGATACATATAACACATGAATAAATTCACAAAGACATAAGAAAGTACTGTACCAAAAGAAATGCCACAGGGATCCCAAAGAATGCTGCAATCCTAGTCTCAATTCCTTAGCCAAAATACTGATGTGAGTGTACAATGAAGCTCAAGGTTTTCTCAAGGGTCCAACCATGCTAATGACCGAAAAACAACATAATATAGAAAAACATAGCTCCTCCTTGCCTCTAGGTGTCAATCTCACATGTTTAGGAGTTGATCCAACTGATCCAAAATTGAGAACTAGAATCTAGGCAACATAACAACATGCCTCTAGAAACAAGGAAACTGATTCATTATGTTTCAAAAAACCTCTAAATTGATCAATCTACCTCTACAAGTACAAATATAACATATTTACATCATGATCCATCAATTGTCATCAAATTACATCATACATTTTCCATTAGGAAAGTGAAAAAGTCAAACTAGGTAAAACTGGGCGAAAAACACAGTAAAACTGGGTCAAACTGGCAATTTTTCCTCTGTGCGCCGCGCCTGTTTGGACACACTTTTGGAGGCCTTCCCGATGTCCAAATCAGCTCTAGGTGTGCTTTTTTGGAAAGGTCTGTCCGTCTACTTCCCAACCCACGTAGAATTTTTCAATTTGGCCTTAATTTTCCCTACCAAAAATCAAATCTCCCAAGACTTCTTCCTGTGTGTCAAAATATGGGCAGTGAGGTCATTGTTTGAGTGTTTTTGACCTCTTTGATGGCTCAAAACATGCCCAAATTTCTTAGCCATAGGTAGGAAGGCATAACTTTTCATGAAAAATCCAGAAATGCCAAGTTTTTTTGATTTCGATCCCTCTAGCAAAAGTGAGCACCATGTGGCGCGGCACATAGGGAGGAAATCTCTGTTTTATGTGCAAAAAAATTTCCAAAATGCAAAAATTGCTCCAAATTTTTTGAAATTTGGGCTAGACCTTCTTTATCAAGGGCTATGATGAGCCAAGGGTTCCTTGGCCAATATCCGAGGTCGATCATGCTCCTTTCTCCTCTTTGAAGCCTTCTTCAATTTTGCCTTTAAATTCCTTATTTGCGCTTTGCAAACCTTGTTCCACATCATGTAATGAAATGCCCTGTGTCTCAACAAGTATTTCTCCTTGTTGGCCTTCTCCAGTAGTCTCTCTAAGTGGATGTTGACTCTCTCAAGCCAAGACTCCCGATCGGCATTGATCTCCCGCTCGAGTGAAGTGAACTCCACTCTCTTCCTTTGAGTAGCTTGGCGGTTCTCCCGAATGCTTTGTAACTCCATGATTGTGTGCATATCTTCAAGCTGCTTATTCCTCTTCTCCAAGTATTTTATGATCCACTTATCCCTTTCCAAGTTGAGGGACAAGGTTTTGATTTATGTCTGCTGCTCTTGGATGATCTCTCTAAGATTTGTGCTTTCCAGGGCCATGTCTGTATCATCATCCCCAATAAGAATAAAGTCTCGCTCTCCTGAGGGACCCTCATGTCACACGGAATGAGTCGAGGTTGTAGAAAAGATCGACCTCCCTAGTATCTAAAGATATCTAGTGACAAGAAAGCCAATCAAAAACTATCTTTCTCTAAATATGCAATTAAAAATAAAGGCAAACAGGTGTTTTAGGCCTACCTTGGGTCCAATGCAAGTTTGTGGAAGCCTCGCTCCCTTGCTCCAAATGAGCTTCCTTGAAGTAAGTCTGCAAACACAAACAAGAAAACAAATTAAATAGAACCTGAAAAGCCAATATCATAAAGCATATTCATCATAATGATCAAGGAGATTATGAAACAAACCACATAAGACAATTTGTTGAGAAAAATGAATCTGATTGTATTAATTCAAATGAAAGAACTTTACAACCTGTGCCTTGATACTGTACAAGCTCCTCCCAGGGTCTGACAAGAAGTCTCCTCTACTTTGACAAGTTTCACTCACTCTACTTTGACAAGTTTCACTCACTCCCTAATGAAGCCAAAAGTTATGTGATCTCTCCTCTCAAGCTTAACTAGGAAGTCCCAATTCCATCAGCATTTACCCTAAAAAATGTTCAGCTTCTAACCTCCCCAGCAACCGCCCCAATGCCTTAATTTATAGTACAATGGAGGGAAGTTACTAGGTCCTCCTTCAAAGGGATAAAGCCCTCCTTCAAAGGGATAGCTCCTCCTATCAAGGGATTAGCTCCTTCTCTTTTGGGATGCATGAACCACCTTGGAGTGAACAATCGACATCAAAATTCCTTCTAGAAACATCTAGAATTAACCCAAAGTGAGTTTTTTAGAATAAACTTGCGCCTTTTTGACTTTTACAGGGGTACGCACCCACCCCTTTACAAACAGAGCGTGTAGATATGCAGTTAATATGAACAAAGGGTGTGGGCCCACAGGCAAAAGTGAGAGAAAGTGCGGAACTGGAGTTTTATTGATTTTTATTGTCTTTCTCTCATTTTCAAAGCTTGACATGGAGAGTTGAGGTCTGAGACTTGCTTAGGAGGATAGTATAAGTGATGATAGACCCATACTGACTGCAAATAGTCATGGTGACGATATTTTTGTGTAACAGATTGCCCCCTAAAAGTGTGACAGTCTGTAGTAGATGGGGATTTCACTTTATCATTTAGGAAGAGTGAGTACTTTATAATTTCAGGATCATCTTGTGGAGACCCGTGGGAACCTGTAAAAACATTCAATGCAAAATATATATATGAGATCATATCATTGCTGAGGTAGGCATTCCCATACTCAGATCAAAACTAACTACAAAACTAACTACTGCTCTGATATAGGAATGATCTTGTAATACAACAAAAAGTATAGACACATGTAGACACAGTATGGATGCAGCAATCTGTTTATGAATAGTCTACAATATAATGAATAAAAAATTCCTCGCAGCTTGGATGGGGGAAACTAGATCTAGGGTCTTCATTTCTACTTCCTGAAATAGTACGATTCTATCCATGCGAATGAATGTGTGAAGTCGAACATGGTAGAAACCACTTGATTACCAGTCAATGATGTAAACTGTTAACAAGTGTGAGAGAAACCACCAATAATGACAATGGCTTTCAAAGTACTCAGTACAATCCATAAGATGTGATTAGATGTGTCGATGTCGAACATGTCACGGAATCCTTCGATCGAAGGTCTATGATGTAACCTATCATCTAAGGCGAGAAACCTGCCATTGAGGCATGCAGATCCCAAGGTACTAGCGATTTCTAGATCTTCTTTCTAGATAAAGAGCTGAAGTCGATAGAAAGCGATCTGTCATAGGCAAGCCTACAACACGAAATTGTAGATCAAGTTTGAAGAAATTTAGTTGCAAGGACTGACTCATGGATGGTCAAGATGGATGAAAGATATTTTGCAGATGAATGGCTTACTTGCACTGACCTCTTGAACACATAACGACACAATAGATGGTTTGGTGACAATTGACCCAAAGTTAATACCCAGAAACCGGCTGAAGACTTTCAATGAAAGGATTCACTGGTTCGATCAACTGTTAGGCAAAGGATTTCCCAACCCAGGTGAATAAAAGTGTCGTGTTCAAGAGTGGTTACAAAGTATGACAAACAGGCTCATTTTTCTCTCTTTCCCCCACCATTTCTGGCAACTACCTCTTTATTTTTTACAAGCTTGAGGAGGATAACATATGCTTGATTATAAGCTCATCCTTCGGATGAGTCCAACTTAGTTTAAATTCGAACCCTAAGAAGGAGTGGTCCATTCCTGTTTGTAATTGAACAGGTCCTTTACTGTCGAAATTTAACGAGTCAGTATAGGAGAAACTTGGCGTTTTTCAATTTTAGAGAGTTTGAAAAAACTTAAGAAGACTCCAGGGTTGACCTTTTCTGTAAATTTGTGTCTCCCAAGCCCGAACTAGTATAAAATAATACTTGAGAGAACTGCTTGATCTTTTACGACCAAGGATTACTTTTCGTAATTAGTGCCTCTGATCCGAAAAAGTAAAAAAGTGATCAACGACATGTCATTTTATGACCAATATTGAATTTGAAACGACAAAAATACGACAATCTTTTCGTGTTTTTACGGTCAGAAAAGGGCTGTAAGAGGACCATCTTTTTAGTTCTGTTTTAACGAGCTTAAAAGAAAAAATCGGCAATCTTTTCATGTTTTAGGAGTCAGAAAAGAGCTTAAAGGTGACTCTAATATTTTTTCGTTGAAAACGACCGATTTCGCTTGAAAAATCCATTATCCTAAACAAAAACTCAAACATTACTCATACCTGTTTAAAATGGGTAAAAATGTCGCAAAAATTACCTTTTCAAAGTGAAACATAAACAAATTTGCAATTTATTTACTCAAAAAAATTATAAAAAGGACTTTTAACCATTCATTTTTACCATTTGAGATTTGGGTGAGAAAAAAGGTCTTTTGACCAGAAACTTCCCGTGAAGATTGCGGAAAATCCATCCGTCGAAATTGAACGCTGTCTCCTCCAGGTAATCCACATCATCCTACTCTTCATTTCTATCCATTTCAAATTGTTTTTTAGGGGTTGATTTTTTTTTAGGAGGTTCTTATGTTTCAAAACCCACGCGTAGGGGGCCCGCGGGTTTACCACAGGGGACGCGTGTACCCCGACTTTTTTGCAATGGGAAAAAAGTCAGGGGTATGCACCTGACGTGAAGGTAAGGTGCGGGCTTCACGCACTGTCCCTAACAAGAGGGTGCGTACCCTGCGCAAAGGTTTGTAAAACCTAATAAACTCAAAAATTACCCAAAGAATTCAATTTTATATATTCTAATTCGCCTTTTTACTGGATGTAGGATAAACATCATGCTTGATTGGCGAGAACGGGAGCATGAGAATGTAGATCTTGCCACGATGAATCATCAACCTTTGATTGATGCATTGAAGGCATGTGGCTTGTAAAAATTCTGGGCCATACCTAGCATGAGGGCCCAGGTGGACTTTCTGCAGTGGCTGGTTGACAGATGGAGCATACAGGACTAGTGCTTCTTCATTGGTGGGCACCAGCTCGAAATAGAGCCAGCAAACATATACTTTTTGACCAGTTTGCCTAGGAGAGGTGAACTTTTGACTCTATTCGGGGCTAGGGCAGGTGGCCAGTCTGTCGAGAGCCTCCGGCTAGAGTACTGCAATGTTCAGAACCGAGACAAAGGGATAGATGTCAAGACCATATCCCATCCTGAACTCATGGTGATTGGGTTTACAATTACTAGACTCTGCGGTAGCGCAGCACTACACATAGCCACTGGATCCCAGATGCGGATGGCGGTTGATTGCTTTCGAGGCACCATTTTCAACTGGTGCCATGCTGTGTTGGCTAATGTGAAAGGCCAACTGACCAGGGCCAAAAACGGACAACTGAAGACCTTTGGATATGGTGCTATAGTTGTGAGCTTTGGCCTAGAGAGGGTTCCGATGTTGATCCTGCAGCACCTCACTGTTGGAGCTGGGCTTCCTAGAGAGCCCAAACTGATGCGATGGGTTGCAGTTATGGCCCGTCATCCTGATGAAGGGGAAAAGGTCATTCGGTTCAAACCTAAGTATTTCTAATGGTTGGAGAACTAGGTTTTTTCTATCCAGGACTTTCCTTATGCTGGGGTAGATTTTCGTGGGGACCCAGACATGGCTCTTCCGCCAGGAGAGAAATGGGATAACTCAGGTAAAATCATTTTCAACATTTTCCTAATTTAAGTTTTTTTTGTTTTTATCTCGTCCCAAAATTGATAGTAAAAGTTTCAAATGCAGATGTAGGACCACGACGACCAGCCGCTCTCCAACCTTACGAGAGGAAACAACTAGTTGCACGGGCACCAGCCCCACAGGACGAATCAGCAGAGACTTTGGCCAAGTTGGAGGGTCATCTAGAGCGCTTGACAGGGGACATTCCAGAGACCAACATAGATGACATTCCTCATCGTC
This sequence comes from Pinus taeda, assembly GCA_000404065.3. Taxonomy (NCBI): domain Eukaryota; kingdom Viridiplantae; phylum Streptophyta; class Pinopsida; order Pinales; family Pinaceae; genus Pinus; species Pinus taeda. The sequence continues at coordinate 24,843 of APFE031596498.1, read as the reverse complement.
TTTCGCGCTATGTGATTGGGGTCCCAGGACCTTTTCGGAGGTTCCTTTGTAAGGTGGCCCGTGCAGTGGTTTCATATCGAGATCATCACCAGTGATGGGATGATCGCCTATTGTAGTCACATATGACATTTTTGCTTTTTGTACTTATAATTTTTGCCAATCATCAGGTGTTTTTCAACCTATGATCGAGGATGATGTATATTTTGACACACTCCTATATTATATCACTATTACCAGCTTATGTTGTTAAACATGTTATGGAATGTTTTTAAATTTACTTGTATGATTATTGCACATGTCTACTTAACATTTGAGAAGCAATTGCATCTGCTAATGTATTTAAAGATCTTGGAATATGCTGATATTCAATATAGTCAAATTCACCTTCCAAGAGACTCACTCTCAAAAATAATCTCAATAATACTGGATTTCTAATGGCGTATACTCTATTAAGCTACAATACAATGAGTTCAGAATCTAACCTCACTATCAAACTCCGAATCCCAAATGAAATAGATTCAGATAATAACTCAATCACTGTGCTATACTCAACAATGTTGTTTGTTGTTTGACCGAGGCTTACCCCATGCATAGATACCAACTCGTCAGAGGGCGAATAAATAACCCAAGTTGCGGAAGAAATATTCTATGTACTACGACAAGCACCATCAGCGAAACCAATGTATGTTTGGAGAGGCGTCAACATCTGCGATATCAAGAGTAAAAACAAGATAACCGAGAATAATGACGAAAAACACTCTCTAAGCTAAGAACACTTTTTAGTCTAAAACACACCGGCTAGAAAGAAAACTAACCTAACTAAAAATCTCCACACCCATCTTTAAGCATAATACCCCTTCAGGTAAAGACCATTTCTGGGTTTACCTAAAGAGACCCCGTCAAAGTCTACCAATTCATAGGCCCCTTTCGCTAGCTTTCGCTTGACAACATAGGGACCATGC
>APFE031596498.1:0-14884 GCA_000404065.3 Pinus taeda | reverse complement strand
TGTTTTATTCTTCTTCTTCCCTTTCTTCTTACCACCGGTTTTTGATTTAGCTGTAGATGACTCTACAACATGAATATCGGCGGAAAGTTCCGCGGAAGAATCTCCTGTTGGGGAATCTGGTAAGGTTATGATAGGAGAATAATTCTTGGAAGACTTCTTCTTACTTTTGGTATTAACCATACCAATCATACCATCAGCGGCATGAGACCCTGAAGGAGCTGCAACGATTTGATTTTGTTTGGGTGGATCGGGAATTTTCTCGTGTAACGTACCCGACTGAGTATAAACTAAGTCAAGGTACTGTGCTTGAGCAATTACTTGCTCCTCAGTAAGAACTCCGGCCTTAGCTACATCCTCAGTGATCTTGGGCAGTAAGGATTTTACAAACCATTCAGCTAATATCTGATCCGAGATAAAAACTTTCACTAAACGTCGTCGACGTCTCAATTTATGAATGTGATCTGAAATGTAAGTGGATGTTGACTTCTTTAACGAAGTTAATAATTCTGTGCCATTGTCATATCTGACTGGAAACTAAAAATGAGTTAAAAACAAAGTATCTAACTGACTAAAGTTATAAAAAGTGGCTTGCGGTAACTCAATGTACCAGTTGGCCGAAAGACCAATTAGAGTACACTGGAAAAGTCTTAAATGGATTGAGTCATCTGAAATGGAATTAGAGGCACACCAGAGGTGATAAGTCATCACATGGTTCGACAGGTCCTCTTCTGGCTTACCTTCAAACTTAGGAATATCACTAGGCAACTTATTCGGCATTGGTGCCCAAAACGGAAGATAGTTAATTGGATCGTTCCTAAGGCGCAACAAATCAGGCGAGTACAAAGTTGCGATACATGGTAACTAACGATTACGGTCCCTAAAACTTTCGGTCGCGAGACCAGCCCCAAGAGGAGGATATCCAGGATAACTAGGAATTGGAATTGCATTTCGGATATTATATCCTCCTGGAAAACCAGGATTAACCGGACCATACTGGGGTTGTTGAGGTCGTTGATATGTATACCCAGGGTACGGTTGATACTGATAGACTAGTTGTTGCACATTAGGACTGAATTGGTACTGTCCTTGGTACGATTGTTGAATAAATTGAGGTTGACTGGTGACAACCGTACTTAAACCTGGTTGTCCAACAGGCGTCTGAACCGAAGTGTGGACCGTGGGTCCAGAATGAGGTAAAAATGTCTGAGGAATAGATACAGGTATAGTAGAAACTGAAGCTGTCGATACTCGAGAAGAAGGTGGGGTAGATGAAACAAATGTTGCAGTAGTTGTAGCAGACATTTGAGGTGGAGTACGAGGTGTACTAGGCCCAGACTGAGAAACTACAGAAGGTGCAAAAGTTTGAACAGTAGACTGGATTGGTTGCTGGGGTGAACCAGAAACCAAGGGTTGTCCAGTTTGAGATGACAACTCCACATTCGGTTGCAAGACCTGTTGGGATTGAGATAGATTCCACACTAAGTTCATTCTACGGTATGGACCCATAACAGGTTGAGAATATTGAGGACCATAACCAGGTTGAGGGTAGGGTTGATAATTCAACGGTACATTTCCAGATCCTTGAACATATGATTGACCAGAAGGTGGTTGGTAACCTTGGGGTTGATAACCCTGAGGCACGTACTGATACTGGGGTTGAACTTGAGGTACATATTGATACTGGGGTTGAACTTGAGGTACATATTGATACTGGGGTTGACCTTGAGGTACATATTGAGTATGAGGTTGACCTTGAGGAATGTATTGTCCCGTAGGTATGTACTGTCCTTGAGGTTTCCCCCTAGGCGCAAACTGAGTACCTTGAGGTCGCCCCCCAGGCATAAACTAGGTACCTTGAGGTTGCCCCCCAGGTAGTGACTGGCCACCTTGAGGTTGAAGATTGGGAATAGTACCTGACATCATGAGAATATCTTCTACGCTTAACAGTTTAGTACGATTATTTCCAGCTAATAAGCCTTGTTCAATGGGTTGAGGAGATGCTCTCGAAAAAGTACCAGAAATTGACTGATGCCCAGAGGGAACAAAAGGACTGCCGTAGAAAAAGGCTTCTGGAGATTGAGAAAACATGGACGACTGTCTCGACATATTTAACGGAGGATAGTAACCTCTAGGTGTTGGGTGATAAGAAATACGAGGTGGTGAAAAACTTAGTTCCGGGTTTTCCAAAAAATTAGTCAATGAAAGATACCAAGCACTGCTCCTAGGTGGACTGTAAAAGATTGATTCATTCTCCCTAAGATCTATAATAGGTCGATCTTCAGGAATAGGGATGCCTTCTTCTTTTTCTGAAATAGCAAGTTCTTCAATAGCTATTAGTCCAGAAGGAAGATTTTGGGTAATTATTCTTTCTACCCTAGGTGAACTAGGACGACTAGAAGCTGGAGAGGCAAACCTTGATATTGGAGTAGCAGCAATTTCAGATTCGGGTTCAGATATTTCAGGTTCTTCACCTATATCACTAGTAGATGAAACACTACCAGTAACTTCTAAAACAGACACAGACTCCGTACTATAATCTGCTATTAAAGCTGAAAAATCAGGATATACCACCGAAGAAGACTCTCCTTTTTCAGGTGACCTAGCTCTACTATCTCTAGGAGTTACCAAGGCCCGTAGCCCTTCAGACTGGCTCGGTGAAAACTCAGGAGGTTGGCCCCAAAGTCTACGGGACTTCCTCGGTAGTTCAGCCACGATTAAAAATTTTAACTACTTCACACGAAAACAAAGTAAAATCTCAATGAAAACCACCTAAAGCCTCTAAAGAACCAAACAAATTGAATCACATGCCTAAAGAATCTAGGAGATCAAACCACACACAAACAGTAACTTTCCGTACTGAAAATACTAGTTGGTGATGAAATCCAACATCGCAGAGTTCAATGTAGAAATATCGGTTGGAACAGTTACCCCGACAACCTGCTTAATGAATAGGCTGGCACAATTTTCTCCATTAAACCGTCTCTAGTGAAGAGAACCCCCCAGAAAATCCAAGTGAGTCTAGCCGACGTCTGCTCCAGGCACAGTGGGATCTTCCCACCACCGTCACCTTAGGAAGAATCCTATAGAATATGGTCACTATGGTTACCAGCATAAACAAATATACCTGGGGGAACAGTCTACGATCCGATACACATGCAAGGGCAGAGTAGCAAGCTCGATCCCCTTGAAGGCTCCTTGACATAATCCAAGGTTTACCAACAAGTGACCCCAGGCTCCTCGACAATGGTTAATCCGAGGTTTACCATTTTTAATACGTGAATATCTGGCATCGCTCCCAATGAGGAAGGATTGATTCCCACACTGGTTCGGACATGATCTCGTGCTTCTCCTTTAAGAGGAGCTTTTCCAGAGCATAGATGCAACAATTGGATTTCTCTCCTACCACAAGATACAACTACTTGTTTGTTTTACTGTCTTGGAGAGTTAATTACTCCCTACTCCAAGACACTAGCCTAAGCTATGTTGGTGTAATAGATCCCTAGAAATAAAAAGATTTGCTAGATTGATTTTACTTTAAGCGTTATTTTTATTGGTTTTTGATTAAGTCAAGAGGTGCGGAGATGAAACTCCTGGTGTGAAGACTCGACTCGAAATCACTAAAAAATATGCACTTAAGATGATTAAACAATTTTTTTCTCTTCAATGAACTTCTAGCTAGGAAAGAGTTTGAGAATGCAAATGCGTGTAAACACAATTCTTTCTTAACAAACAAATTAAAAGAAGAGTTTTAGTTCCAATGCACTCGAAACGAGACAACTAGTTATTTTCATAAAAATTTCCCTTTTCTTTCAAACGCTCAAATACTACAAAAACAAACTTTTTTCAAAAGAGATTTTTGTATTTTATAAAAAACTCAAAACTATGAATAAAGCAAATCTTGAGATCTACAAACTATAAAAAACTATTTGAAGTAAAAGCTTACAATATGTTTTTTTTCAAGGATGTTTTACTTGGCAATAAGCAAACCAAGGACTAACTTGTCCAGAATCACAAATCAGTCAAAAAACAAGTGATTTTTTGTTTTCTTTTGTAAAAATGAAATCCAAACTTTTAACACAAGCTTTTTCGAAGTTTCACAAAGAGAAAACACAAGATGGATTCCTCAACAAAGGTAGATTTTGCGAATGGTCAGACTCATAAGAAGGCCAGTAAAAACAAAGGTGATCTGAGGCTTCTACAGCTTCTAAGCTCTGAGGTACTACACGACCAAAATGAAAATCAAGACCGACAACCAAAACTTCTAGGAATTTCACCTAAAACCCTAACACTAATGGAATTAAACCAAGGAAAGTTCTTAACAAGTCACATGCAGGTCTGGGCAGGGGATAACAACATCTAAAAATAAATAAAAGTAATTGAAAGAGCAAAATTTAAGTTTTTCAAAATTTTAGCAGGGTTCGCAGGCTCAGATTTTACACAGGTGCGTGCACACTCTGTGTGCAAAGTAAACATGCGTATAAGTACGCACTGTGTTACAAGCACAGGGTGCGAGCTTCTCCTAAAGTTATGAAAAGAAAAAATAATCCTAGATATGCTAAATCCACCCAATTCCACACATAACAAGCCAAAAAAAGAAACCAAAACACAAGTTTCTTAGGTCAAAGTCAAAACAAGGAAAACACTCAAGTCCCCAGCGGAGTCACCATTTTGTCACACAGAACGAGTCGAGGTTGTGGACAAGATCGACCTCCCTAGTATCTAAAGATATCTAGTGACAAGCAAGCCAATCAAAAACTGTCTTTCTCTAAATATGCAATTAAAAATAAAGGCAAACAAGTGTTTTACGCCTACCTTGGGTCCAATGCAAGTTTGTGGAAGCCTCGCTCCCTTGCTCCAAATGAGCTTCCTTGAAGTAAGTCTACAAACACAAACAAGCAAACAAATTAAATAGCACCTGAAAAGCCAATATCATAAAGCATATTTATCATAATGATCAAGGAGATTATGAAACAAACCACATAAGACAATTTTTTGAGAAAAATGAATCTGATTGTATTAATTCAAATGAAAGAATAACTTTACAACCTGTGCCTTGATGCTGTACAAGCTCCTCCCAGGGTCCGAAAAGAAGTCTCCTCTACTTTGACAAGTTTCACTCACTCCCCAATGAAGCCAAAATGTATGTGATCTCTACTCTCAAGCTTAACTAGGAAGTCCTAATTCCATCAGGATTTACCCTCAAAAATGTTCAGCTTCTAACCTCCCCAGCAACCAGCCCAATGCCTTAATTTATTGTGCAATGGAGGGAAGCTACTAGGTCCTCCTTCAAAGGGATAAAGCCCTCCTTCAAAGGGATAGCTCCTGCTATCAAGGGATTAGCTCCTTCTCTTTTGGGATGCATGAACCACCTTGGAGCGAACAATCCACTTCAAAATTCCTTCTAGAAACATCTAGAATTAACCCAAAGTGAGTTTTTTAGAATAAACTTGTGCCTTTTTGACTTTTACAAGGGTACGCACCCACAGCTTTACAGACAGAGCGTGCAGATACGCAGGTAATATGAACAAAGGGTGAGGGCCTACAGGAAAAAGTGAGAGAAAGTGCGGAACGAGAGTTTTATTGATTTTTAATGTCTTTCTCTAATTTGCAAAGCTTGACATGAAGAACTGAGGTCTGAGACTTGCTTAGGAGGACAATATAAGTGATGATAGACCCATACTGACTACAAATAGTCATGGTGACAATATGTTTGTGTAACACCTCATCCTGCATTGGCCTCTTGCCTTTGTCCTGAACCTATGGTGCTGATGACGGAAGCGAGTCCCCTTCGACCCGAGGTGGAGATAACACTCGCTTTGCTACTACGAACAACTGCCTGGTACCCTTGTAATAATTGATAAATATTGTTACAGTAGCAATGTTTGTCTCATGACCTTCATGCTGATAAGAAGGTCTTCCTGTCTCATGCAAAGTCTTTGAAGGTCCCTAGGAAGCTCTGAAAAACTCACGAGAGATGAAATCATCGCAAGTGATGCCCTGCAAGTCAAGCTGATGAATAACCAGAATTTTGATAAGAGAAAAATGATAAATACTGTTAAACTACTGCTGAGGGCTCTTGTGCTGCACTAGAGTGGTCATCCTTTCGATATTTTGGCACATGAAGTAAGGAATGTTCATCATCTGTACCCAGGTAAAATGCATGAGGAGCCTGATATGATAAGCATACAAACGAGAGAACTGACCCTCACAGCTGAAATACTTCATGATCAATTTCATTAAAGGAGCATATTCATCTCTGATATACCGAAAAGGAAACACTCTCTTGATCTGCCTCAAGAAGCCAGGCTTAATGTACGGTTCATAATACTGCCGGTCAATTTTCTACCTCTTGTTCTATGGCTCTCCATTGTTGGGAATACCGGTTGTTAATGAAATGGATTATGTTGTTAATGTGAAAGTAACACCAGCTAGAGTGGCTTGATCACCATGTAAATGTAATACAAACAAACGAGCCAACTCATGATGAAACTGAATGCTAGCAACCTTCTCACAAAATTCATAACATGTCTGATGTCGGAAAAAAGAGATGGCAAGTGGGCAAGCCTGCAATTCAGCAAGGGTGGTTGGTTCTTCTCTGATATGTCTGCCACCTCTATGAGGCCTCCTGGGTTCATGTCCCTCTGTAGGTGTGTCACTTTGGGTCTCCTCATCATAATCATATGAAGGATCAGATGCCATGGAGAAATAGGTGTTGATATGTCAAACTGTCTTGTACTGCCTTTGATGATGTGTTTGACCTTTGTTTTGTCACCAAGGGAAAAAAATGAAATGAGGGACTGTAAGGGGAGGGAAAAATAGTGGAGAATTAAGGGACTGTTGGGATAGATTTAGTTAGGGAAATGTCGAATGTTTTGGAGTCATAGGATTAAGGTTTGGGGATTTACAATTGAGATTTTTGAGAAGGGAATTTGGAATAGGGGATGAGTGAATTTAGGGGGTAGGGGAACTAAGGGAATAATGAATTAAAGGGAAAAATGGGATGAGGGAGTGAACTTGGTGACAAAACAGTGAATTGAAACCCTAGCCACAAGTTTCTTTGAGGTATTTTAAAAGGGAGGGTTTGATTGTTTTAAACGTGCACCATGAAACACACATCGAACTTGGATATAAAACATCTTTGAAAGGTCTTCCTACTTGTATCAAGCTCAATCCATGCAATTTTGGGTGATTGAAGCGAGTCATAGATCTCATCTTCCTTGACACACCTACGAATAATCAAATCAGGTCTAGTGAAAAATATATCTCTCCTAGTTCAACAATGATCAACACTTTTCCTAATAATCCTCTTTTTTCGATTAGAAGAAAAGTAAGAAGGCAACATTCTTGTAGCAAGGTAATTGGACATATCTGCAAACCAATGTGTTTTGAAAGAAATAACAAACAAATATTCATCAGGAAAGATATCATTAATAGGAAAATCCTCACCTCCATGGTTGAGCCTAGTTAACAAATCAACTACCTGATTTTCTTTTCCTGGTCTATCCAATATCGTGATGTCAAATTCCTGTAGCAACAAAATCCAGCTAGTAATCATGACATTAGTGATTGTTTTGTTCATGAGATATGAAATGGAGTAATCATCAGTGTGTACAAAAACTTCATAGCCCGTGATGTAATGTCTAAACTTATTAATAGCATAAATTATAACAAGGAATTCGTTTTTAGTTACCGTGTAATTTAGTTCTGTAGTAGTTAAATTTTTACTAACATAATAAATAGCATGGGTTACAAGATCCTCCTTTTGACCCAATATTTCTCCTATGGTTGAATAAGAGGGATCAATAGAAATATGAAAGGGAAATTTCCAATATAGGCCTCTCAGGACAGTTGCTAAAGAAAGCTTTTCCTTGAGTGTATGAAATGCAGCTTGACACTCATCATTCCAATGAACTTTAGATTCCTTAGTCAATAATTTGGACAATGGAGAGGCTACCTTCGTAAAATTTTCAACAATCCTTCTATAGTAGCTGGCATGCCCAAGAAAACTTCGAACTCCCTTTTAACTAGTTGGTGGGGACAATTTTTCAATAACTTCAATCTTTGTCAGATCAACTTTAATTCCTACAGCAAAAACATGATGACCCAAAAGAATACCTTCAGTCATAATCATAAAACATTTTTCATTACTTAATTAAAGATTAGTTTCTCTACATATCTGCAAAAAATTCTCAAGATTATGTAAAGCCTCTTCAAAAGAATCACCCATAACTATAAAATCATCCATAAAGACCTCCACACAATCATGAAAAAGATGAGAGTAACTACCAAGGATAGCCCGCTAGAATGTGGTTGGTGCGTTGCACAGACCAAATGGAAATTCCCTATCTGCACAGGTATCCCAGGGCATGGAAAATTTTAGGGGCTAATATTTGTAGGTGGGCTCATTTTCCATGATTCTTCCCAAAAAATGATTCGCCAATTTCCATTTTTTATTAAAGTGATTCACCCAATTTTTACAATATAAAATTATTTTACCATAAAAATCATCAACATTATATAGAGAGCATATATAAAATCATTATAAATTTGAATAATTTTACAAATACATCAATGAACATTTTATGGTTTTCATATTAGGGACTAGTGAGATTCGCCAATGTTTTTAAACTTCGAGATAATTTTCCATCCTTAAAATTTTCCTTGCCCCAGGGACATGTGAATGTTGTCTTCTCCTAGTCCTCTAGAGCTATCCTAAAATGATTGTATCCAGTGAACCCATGTAGGAAGGAAAAATGCTTTTTCCGTGCTAAAGTTTCCAACACTTGATCTATAAAAGGCAAGGGAAAGTGATATTTTAAGGTAGCCTTGTTTATTTCCCTATAATATACACACACTTACCATTTACCATTATTTTTAGGGACAATAACTAGTGGAGATACCCACTGGCTATATGAGATAGGATAGATGAGCCCTAAATTTAACAATTTTTGTAATTCATCTTTCCCAATTTCCCTAAAAGCAGGGTTCGTCCTCATTTGTGGCTGTCTCACAGGCCTAGAATTTTCTTCTATATAAATATGATGAATGCATGTGTCTGGGTGAATGCCTCTCATATTTGTATATTCCCAAGCAAATGTGTCTGAAACGTTTTTCAATTCTTGAATTAACTGTTTTTCCTGTTCAGGGGTTAAGGCATAATTAATATTTAAAAGTTTTTGAGGAAAAATTTCAACAACATTACTCCCCCATTCAGTCATAGAATATGTAGGAAATGAAGACAAGATGGATGAATTGTAGTTGGCTGTTGTACTATGATCATGTAAATCCTGCATATTAGTAATGATATCCAAATTATGACTAGACTTCCCTTCTACTTCTACGGAAAATCAAGATTAGAAATATAACAATTTATTAGATTTTCTTGTGAAATTTCTTTAAGGCTCATAGCTTGGGCTATTGCCAAAATTGATTGGGTACATTCTAAATCATGCTCCTCTTCTTCAACCCAATGTGTATTTTCTTATCTTAAGAGGGGTTGAGCAGGGGGACACAAATTAATGTTGTTTATTTCAGCTCCATGAGTGATGGTTATGTTTCCAGACCTACACTCTATGTAGGCATTTGTCGTGGCTAACCACAACCTCCCCAAGATCAAAGGATGCCCTCCCAAGTTGGTTTTGGGTTGAAGAACATAAAATTCTACAAGGTACTCCCAAGAATATAATGAGATGACAATGTCTTCTAATGCCCCTTCTAGTTTTACCTTAGACATGTCTACCAGTTCTAACATGGTGGGAGTAGGTAATAAGTCAAAGGATCCTATATGAGACAAAGTTTCCATAGTCATCACATTAATGGCGGCACCTAAATCAATTAAAGTGTTCTTTATGGGATGTCCATTGATAAAGGTGGTAGCCATAGGGATTCTGGAGCCTGCATAGTTTTCAGTAACAAATGTCATGGACATTAGAATTGAAAGATTTCAACTTACTGGAATTGTAGAGGGTTCTCTATTTTGTATTCCTCACTTCTTGGTACATAGCTCCCTCGCTATTTTTGGCATAAATTTGGATATCCTTAGTTTTGTGTAGTAACGGAATCTTAATACACACATTTCTTAGTTCAGGCACAAGATCAAACTCGAGCTATTTTAATTTCATTTCCAACATCTCTAGAAAAGAAGGATGGACTGTATGGGATGAGGAGGGTTCTTGTACCCTTGACGTAGGTTGTTATGCTGGTTCAGGTTTGTTTTCATCTTCAAGCATTTCCAAAGTATCTTCCTCTACAATCTCTTTAATCCTTTCGGGTTGAGTCACCACTTTTCTTGATCTAAGATGAATTTCCTGTAGTGACACAGGAAACTCCTGTAATACAGGAACACAAATTTCCTACAATGGCTATGGTGCAATACAATAGGTAGGAAAAGTGGGATAAGTGACCAATCCAATGTTGTGAGAAGATTGGATGGTTTTATTGTTGGGTTTAGACAGTGGTTGAGTAGGAAGTTGCTTCGGACGAGGTTGATTTGGTGGGGTAGGCAACTAAAGCTGCTACTATTGAGTTTGAATCATTTTTTGCAGTGTGGGCTATGGTGGATAAAATTTATGAGAGGGAAGATTCTATGTAGTACGGTAAGAAAATTTCCCCTACCAAGGCTATTGTGGAGGCCAAGGCTACCAGGGCATTGGAATATTCCACATCTAATTTTGAGTATAAGGAACTTGAAAATGTGATTGAGACATACTTGTATTACATGGTTTCCATGGTCTTTGAGGTGCCATTGCATAAAGTCCATTGATAGCTCCTTGATCTACTAGATATGATTCTTTAATCTCAAGAAGTGAAGGATATTGATTAATGGAATGCTCAACTTCATAGGTTTAGCATACCTCTATAATATCTGTACAACATTCCCTCAAGGCATGCTTCTTCCGGCATTTCGAGCAAAACACATCCAGAGCTTTCTCCTATTCCTATTGTTTCTCCTCTTTCTTCTTAGCCTACAGAACATCTAATTGTGAAGATAATGTGATAAGAGTATCAATTTTAAAAATTTCAAATAAATTACCTATTTTAGCTCCCATTACTCCAACTCTAGCAACTGACTTAACAAGCCTCGAAGAAGTATCTCTTATTCCTCCTCCAACTTTATAATTTCCTCTTCAATATCATCGACATAGCTTACACACCTCAGCATAACTTAGCTTTTATATGTCACCTCCTCTTATTAGGTTCAAAATTTCCAGAGGTTCCAGTTTGATTGCCTAGAGAAAAATTGTTCTCTTGCTGTCCTTGCTTAGTTGATTCATCTTGGATCTTTGTCGATTGTACTAAAATCTTTCCACCAAATCATCGAGACTCTACCCTTCCTTTTGAGTCATGCCACATATTTCTTCCTTGATGACCCTAGTTTTGGAATAATCTTGATATTTCTTCAATAATACCTCTTTCATCTCATCCCAGGTTGTAATGGATTTTGAAGACAACCCCATAAACCACCTGAGAGCTGCATCCTTCAACGTTGCAAGAAACAAATTCAGCTTCTGAGAATTGGAATAATAGTCATAGCTCCTACATAACTCATCGAACTCAAACAAAAATGCATCAGGATCTTCACTGGAGACTCCATGAAAGTTAGGAAAGGCTGAGGGAGGAATATTCTTCATCTAAGTTTCTCCACCAGTCTCCCTGATAGGGAATTGAAATGTGACCAGTTCCTCTTCCTTCTCATCATAGCCTCCATCTATATTACCATTTCCTCCTTCATGGGCCATTTTGTACCAAAAAGAAGTAGGAGCTTTGTAAACTATAGATTTTGTGGAATCAATGGTTTCAAATTCTGGTTCTTGAATAGGATTAACAAGGAATTCCTTTTTAGGTTGATCACTAAGCAGAGATGTTTTCTTCTTTGTAAGAGGAGATTCAAAATGGGAAGCAACAAAAGATTTTCCTGTAGAAGTTTCTACAATGGAAGTAGGAATATGTTCTCGGCTCTTTTTAATACCACATACCTCCTGTCCAAACTCTTCTTCCCTTGTTACCTGGTTTCTTGCAGAATTCGTTTTCCTTGCCAGTTTATTAGTAAGTGAAGTGGTGCTCACACCACCTCAAAATACATTTGTAAATATTGGACCCTGTCATCTACTATGTAAACAAATTCAAAGAAAACTACTTACCAACCAATCAGGACATCACTTTGGTGATTCTCTGACCTCTGCAGGTGCGTAGGCTTTGCCCTTTGTCTTACCACTTCGACTCCCCCAGTCCTGAAAATTTCAAACATTATACATAAGACTAAAACACTTTCGGTAGTATCCCTTAGCATCTCCCCAACAATAGTGCAAAAATGTTGAATCAAATTATAGACTTATAATTTGTCAACATAAATCATCAACCGAAGGCAAGTAACCTTGTGAGATGCTATGGAAAATATATGCAATCTTAATAGCTTGAGTGCTTTCTAATCAAACGGGTCAATCATACACAAAACTAATTCCTCTTTTCTACATCAAGATTTGGCAGAAAAAGGCTATGGAGTGGGTTGAAACATCCCCTACACCTCTTAGTATTGCTGGTGTTGATTAGAAAAGATAGGAAATCAAACTTACAAGAATTAAAAAAATCATTTAACAATGTAAATCAATCTTTGATTAAATGAAATTAACACATTAACATGAAAACTTAATCATTCAATCAATGGGACATTTTCTATTGGAATATCAGAAAGAGTACATTAGTTATGTAAACAAGTTATTACTGGATAATAGAATTAAAATACACACACGCTACAACTAAGGGAGTTGTGAGGAAAGGGGGACCTCGCTCGCTCACAACCCCTTCAAAATTAAAATGGCCTTCTCAATAAGATAGAAAGAACATAAAGTATTATATTAATATGGGAATATTACATTCGAGTACATCTGATATATGCTATCAACCAACCCAACAAAGAAAACCCCTACAATATAAACATAGTCGAATTTATACAAGTTCAAAAGCCTATATTTGGCTCGAACGAGGACAACTACTAATCTAAGATATTAGCTATCAATACTGGTACAAACTGTCAAAATTAGCCCTACTCAGTCTAATCCATGATGGAAAGCATGGATTAGACAAAATTTGTTACATAGCTAGAGTTTTCCTTCATGCAGCTAAAGAGAGCAGGTCTGCAAATCTAGGTAGTTTCGATGGTATATTTGAAACAACCAATAGGATAACATCCATGTATGAAAAATTCCCCACAGAACCCATGTTACCATTTGATTTGGAAGAGAGTGGAACATAGCTAATTTCTGATTTTGCTGCAGGAAATCTGGGTGGTTGCAGAAAATATGTGTCTACAGGAATTTCGGAGCGTCTGTAGGAAATATGACCGCACAAGTTGTATACAAGAAATTGCGGGACTTTTTCCAGGCAAAGAAAATATGCATAAGATTTCTAGATTAGTTGGCATGATAATTCAATAAGGAAAAAACTAGCTTAAAGAATGCTTAAGATTAAGGTAAAAGACACTTTTTTATGTTAATTTGCATACCTCAAGCATATAGAACCCTTTTGTCCAAAACCTAGATGTTATAACCGAAATAAGGATATTTACGGTCCAAGGAGAGTTCAAAATGGGAGAGGTAAAGTTTAAGAAAGTTGTCAAAATTAGGAAAAAATGTGCCTCAATAATTTTCACTACAATATGCACTAAGGTACTGGATGGAATTCTCCTTCTAGTTCCATCTGTAATATAGACCAGTCAATCATCTGATCAACATCCTTCACATATCTCTGAAGAAATGAAATGTGGAAAACATCATGGACTTTCACTTTTGTCAGCAGTGCAAGTCTGTAGGCCACTAGTCCAATCTTCTCAAGGATCTCGAAAGGCCCGTAACATCGAGGTGTCAACATGGCACATGACCCAATGCTTAAGGAGCTTGTTTTGGGATTGATGTGGAAGTAAACATGCTCCCCAACATGAAACTCCTTAAATTCCTTATGATGGTATGCATAAATCTTCTTCCTTTCCTTTGTTTCCTTTTGATTCTTCTTGATAACCTCCACTTCCTATTCCATCTCTACCAACATGGTGGTCCAATCAAAAAAATATTCACTTGAGCACTCCAGCTGACTGGGGTATTACAACTCTGCCTAAAAAGTGCCTCAAAAAGAGTCATATTCAAGTAGTCCTGATACCCATTATTGTATGCAAACTGTACTAGTCGAAGGTAATCTTACAATCTCCTATGTTGATGCATAACATACACCATCAACATATGCTCCAGAATCTTATTAACATTATATGTTTTTCCACTTGTCTCTAGATGAGAGGTTGTACTGAAAGCAAACTCTATACCCAAACATGCAAATGACTCCTTCCAAAACCACGAAGTGAACTTCACATCTCTATCTGATATAATATTCTTGGGAACACCATGCAATTTCATTATCTTCGTGATGAAGAACTGAGTTATCTCACTATCTAAACTAGTAGACTTCATAGGAATGAAGTGAGCTACCTTGGTCAACTTGTCAACCATAACCATGATGGAACCATTCTGTCTTGATTTACTAGGAAAAACTGTGATGAAATCCATGGAATTTTCCTCCCATTTCCATTCTAAAATAGAAATCAGCTGCAATAAAACACCCGGGTGCGTGCACTGTACTTTTACCTGATGGAAATCCAAACACCTTGCAACGAACTCAACTACCTCTTTCTTCAGATTTGTACACTAGTGTAACTTCTTCATAGCTCTCAAAGTCTTATAATATCCTTAGTTGCCTCAGTATAGTTTACATAAAATTTCCTCAAGATAAGCTTCTTGATCTCACCATTGTTTGGCACATAGATTATGTCTCTAAATCTCACCCAACCATCTTCTCTGAGATGATAATCCACATCCTAATCACGTACACCATATTGTTG
>APFE031596493.1:0-15574 GCA_000404065.3 Pinus taeda | reverse complement strand
AACTCTGAGATCAATTCTGCAAATACTAAGCTTTTGTTAGACTTAACTGACATGAATTTGAGATTTGTTTCTTGTAAAATGATAATCCATCTATTGTATTTCCCCCAATCACTCATCTATTGAGAACAAATTGAAATGGATTGACAACTACTAAGACAAAAGTTTTTCGAAGCAGAATATAATGTCTATGTCACTAGACAACATGGATATTTGTCAAAGCTAATTTCTCAATGGGAGAATAGTTCATTTCAAGTCCTACTAAGCCTCAGCTCAGATAACATATTACGTGCTCACAGAAAGCATCATCTTCCTGAACCAGAACCATACCGATAGTTGATTTTCTTGCGGTCAGATACAAAAAGAAGTCTCTACTATAACCAGTTGGACTCAACAAAGGAGCATATGTTAATTCCTTTTTCAAAGCATCAAATGAGTGTTGCACAAAATCATCCCATAGAAACAAGACCCCTTTCTTAAGCAATCTCATAAATCCTTTAGTAATCTCAGCCTAATTAGCTACAAATCTCCTTAATAAATTGTCTTTTCCTTGAAGACTGAAGTTAATGAATAGACGATGAGGGAGGAAACTTAAGTATTGCCTCAACCTTGAAGGGATCTACATGAATTCCTTCAGCAGAAAGGATGAACACCAACAACCGACTGGAAGTGATGGAAAAAACACACTTATTTGGATTCAACTAGATTTTATAAAAACTACATCATTCAAAAATCAATTGGATATGTTCAGGATGATCTATTCTCCTTCGAGAATGAGCAACTGAATCATTTAAGTAAGCTTCGATAACATGTCTGATATCATGAAAAGCATATGACATGGTCTATTGAAATGTAGCTCCAACATTTTTAAGGCCAAAAGGAATCCTTTTATACACAAATGTACCCCAAGGGAAAATAAAAGTTGTCTTATGTTGATCTTCTTGACGAAAATTGATTTGATTATAACTAGAAAATCCATCCATAAATGTGAAAATATCATTATCAGCACATTCACCAATAGTCTGATCAATAAAGGGTGTGTGGTAATTATCTTTAGGACAAGCCTTATTTAAGTCCCTAAATTCAATGCATACAAGAACCGTTCTTTGCTTCTTATCAATAGGGACTAGATTCAAGAACAACTCAGTTAAAGGAATAGGGTATATGAAACCCGACTTAAGTAAATTCTAAACCACATCTTTAATAGCTTCTTTTTTTCTAGGGTTTATCGGTTGAACATCTAGAAAATAGGTTTTTCATTTTCATATGTTTTGATCTCATGCTAGACTAGATGGATCTATCCCAGGAATTTCCTCATAAGACCAAGGGAACACATCTAAAAACTCTTTAAAGAGATCAGTATAGGTTTGAATTTATTGAAGGGAAAAATCAGCGTGAATGAAGACATTTTTGATAATGTTGGGATTCGTACAGATGTTCACCGAAACAATTTGTGAAATGATAGAAATGTTACATTCAATCGAAAATTGTGCTGGAGCCAAAGCATTTCAAAATGTGTGAACATCACTAGTAGATGATGAACTCCACAAGCTTGGTTCTACTTCTCACAAATCAGGGAGGAAATATGGCCGATGATGAAAATCATCCCACAATCTCTCAACACCTATCATTGCTTCTATAATTTCTTCTTCAGATGGAAAAACAGTTTCTAAGAAATCCATAGCAGAAGTTGAATCTAGAGTCTAGGCCAAAGCCACATCTAGCTCCTCTGGTGAAAAAGGAGTAGGAACGGAGTCTGCAGTGTTCACAATAGATTGATAAGTAGTTTCAGTTGTAGACATAGGAAATTCCATCCACTTGCCCCTCATCTAATGTGGTGTTAAAAGAGCGTAAGGGCCAAGGATCCAAAAAATAATGAGTTCTAAAGAAATATCTTTCAGAAGGTGCCTTGGAAGATGAAATAGCATTAATTCTAGCCATAGGAGTAGGAAAATCAAAGGTACCCATTAAGGAAGAATATGTTCCAACTCCTAGATTCTCAATAGGCTACTTCAAATTGTTTTACTAAGGGAACAATAGATTCAGAAGATGCATTGAATGCACCCAAAGAATAATCCATCTGATCAACCCTTACAACTCTCCCTTCACGAGGAAAATAGAGGATGTGGAATAACGATGATACAATAACATCCATCTCATAAATCCAACTTCTTCAAAAAAGGAGATTGTAATCCAAATTTGCATCAACTATTTCTACTTCAATATTTACAACCTTACCCCAAACATAGACAGGAAAGGCTAGAATAATCCCATGTAGCCTATGAAAATGACCATCAAATGTTGTTAATAGAGAAGGTTACGGAACAACCTGAGGTGATACAATAGGCTTCCAACATGATATGAGCATTACGCATGTGGAAGCTCTCTCATCAACTACAGTTCGAAAGATATTGGTGTTTCTGTATGTAGACTTGATTTGAAAAGCCATATAATGTGGGAGTCTCTTAGATCGACATGATGAATGTAAGAACAAGAGATTTTCTTAGATCAACTACTTCGATCGCAGTGAGTAATCCACTCCTTTGTGTTGGGCATGATTGGATTACCTCTAAAGCTGACATGGCACAAGGACTCTGAGCCAAATATTCTACAATAGAGTAGTTCGAAGCTGCCTTAGGATTGGGGTTAATTGTCGAACATTTTGTGGAGCCTTTCAGCATCCAAGGTATAGACTCAACTACGGGACTCTTGATATGGAGTGGCTCTGAAACATCATCAGTAGTTTTAGCCTTAGATGATTCCAATTCACCATAATCACGTGACTGTGTAGAAACATCAATATGTGACCTCATCAGATAAACATTTGGTGGATTTTCCCCTTCCTGGTTGCCCCCAATGGGGGTAGTAGTACTAGAATTCATGTCGGCAAAAAATTGTTTCCCTTTGGTAAAGGGGTTATTTAGCACAACCTAGGATCTAGAAGACCCTTGTTGAACCAACAAACACTGAGAATATTGAATATTTGGGCAAAGATGAGTCAAATGGTCACCATTGCATAACTTGCATGGAAACTTTAATTTATTCTTAGACTCCTTTTAACCCCCGCCCCCTCCCCGCCCACCATCACTGTTGGGCTTATTTTCCTTACCCTTCCCATCCTAATTCTTTCTTCTATCACATCCTTTCTTCTTCCCATCAGATTGTTGGTTTCCTCTAGGTTTAGAAGTTTGAACAACATTTATAGGTGAAGGTTGAGAAGGCATGGTCACTAATGGCGATGCCTTAATAGAAGTAGTTTGTAACAATAATTGTTGCAATTGATTTAGCAGGTTAGTCATGCTATGATCAATCAATCTGACTATCTCGTCGGCATGGGGTCCTTGCTTCGACTTGGCAAGATCATCCTTATATCTAGGAGTATCAAGAAAAAAATTTCTAAAGAACCCCAGATTGAGAATATATGTGTTCTAGTTGTTAGGCTCTAAAAATAGGTTATGCTTTGGTAAATACACTAGATAGCGATACATCCTTAGAGATTTCAGGTTGCAAAAGTTTGAGAAACCATTCAAGAAGGAATTATCGAGGAATATCAGCTTTAATGATCCTCTTCCTTCTCCTCCCTTCCTAGATATGATTAGAAATGTGAGTTGCCTAGTCTTGTTCGATATTAGCTAAGATCTTAGTTCCAGCATCATAACAAACACGCAACTGAAAATAGTTTAAACGTATGGTATCCAAGTAACCAAATGAAGTGAAGGTGACCTATGGGATCTCAATATACCATTTATCTATATTCCCACTTAGGGTGCACTGAAATAATCTCAACCTGATTGAATCATCTATCAAGGTGTTAGATGAACACCATAAATGGAAAATGGTTATACAGTCGCCTGGATCTTCACTACTCTTCCCTTTGAGGTTTGGCTGTAACTGGACACCAAGTTGGGTTGTATCAGATTGGATCATTATATCTCTCTTCCTTGTCTTCACTCTCCCTCGTGCTTGACTCCCAGTCACAGATCTTTCTTGGTCTTTCTAACGACACTCGATTTCACTCATTATTCAACATCTATGTTAAATTTTGAGTGGCTTTGGAGAGTTAACTCTCCACTCACCTATTCCAAGTCCCTAAAGAGATAGAATTTATGGTGTAGTTAATGATAAATTAAATAAATTTTCTAGTTCTTTTTAATTAAGCGCTTGATTTTAAATGGTTGTTCTTTAATTCACGGGTACAATGAGAGTAAAACTGATGGTGTTTTGATGCAAAATAAATCAATAGAAACTTAGATATATGAAAATTCAACTATTTTTCTTCTATGAAAAAGGATTTATATAAGGTTCTATGGAGAAACTTATAAAAGATTTTATCTTTTTTCAAAAACATTCTCCACACATTCAAAATCTAACAAAAAGACTAAAAATGTTTACAATGCAAACTATCCTAATGCAAGCTATAATGATGATGCAAAATTTTATGAATTCTCATATAATAAGAAAATGTGTTTCTCCATAATAACAACAAGCCAAATTGACTACAAGGAGGGCATAAATCCAATGAAATCTTCCCTTGAAACCAAGCAAAACCAACCAAAAAAAGTTCACAATTGGTAAAAAAACAACAAAGAAACCAAAACCAAAATTGGAAAGAAACAGAAAGGCAAGAACTATGTTTTTGTATTTTTCTTTCTAAAAGAACCCAAAGAAATATTTGAGACCACAAAGGACTAATAAACTTTAAAGACCAAAAAAATTTATAAAGAGTCCCAAAATTCACAAGTTATGCACATCATCAATATAATTAAACTTGGAATGAGAAAGGACTACATACTTGCATAGGTTCATCTGAAAAACAGTATAAAGGACTTCAGAAAACCAAAAGAACATTAAGAAATACTTTAAATATTTCCAAAGAGGCACTCAAAAGCATTGAAAAACTCAAATAGGTCAACCAAAAGGGAAAGGAAGGTAAAGAAATTTGAAAATTGGGTTATAAACAAAACTGCAATCAATTTTTTATTCCGCAAAGTCACAACAACTAAGAAATTCCACAAGAAGCATTGAACCCAAAGCCCAAACTGAAGCCTTGCTCAAAAAGAAAACCCTAGGTTAACTAGTTTTTCAACAAGAGGAGGATTATAAATTGAAAACTTGCAAGAAAGTAGAGCTTCACTAAAAGTGAATGACCAGAAAATAGAAAAAGCGACCAAGCAACTATATTAATTGGGCCAAATATTTTGAAAAATTAATTCAAAATAAGGTATACACGACTGTGTAAATACACAGAATCATGTATACATGACTAAAACATAGGAAACTCATCTATATGTGAGTCTATTTGACGAAAGTAGTGTGCATACACTATTGTATCCTCTGAGAAATGCATATATAAAGCTCAATAAAGAAAAACAAAAAATCCAGGTCTGATCCAAAAGATCAGACTTGATGCCCATGAAGAAAATAGGTCACAGACACTGTAAAAGCAAGAAACCAATCAAATAGGCCTTGATCAAGAAGAAACGCCCAAGTATAGGAAAACCAAGAATCTTTTCCCCAGTGGAGTCGCCAATTCTATTACTAGTAGAATCACCCTAGGATCTTGGGTTGAGAACACCAACAGAGAAAAGGGCATACATCATAAAGAGACATGAAAACATGCATTTTAAA
The DNA here is from genome assembly GCA_000404065.3 of Pinus taeda. Taxonomy (NCBI): domain Eukaryota; kingdom Viridiplantae; phylum Streptophyta; class Pinopsida; order Pinales; family Pinaceae; genus Pinus; species Pinus taeda. The sequence goes on along the minus strand of APFE031596493.1, from coordinate 9,949 downwards.
TACTTAAACTACAGAAGTACAAAGAACAGGTATTACCCATAGGTCCTACATTTGAGGTCGTTCCCATAGGGTCCAAAACCTCTGCTTCTTCCAATGCTTTAGAACCTACAACTCATTCAAGAAAAACATATACCAATGATGTAATAGAAAGGATGTTCATGATATAGGTGTTAGGTCATATAAGAATGTAATAAAATAAGAATTAACATAAATTAAATCATTAAGACCATACATTTCACGGACAAGACATCACCTCTTTATTGATGTAAACTAAAGAAATTACAAAATAAATAGAACCTAATTCATCCGCCGACTCCAAGAGAAACCATCGTCTGGATCCTTCCTACTTATTCCTCGGCAATCCTCCTTCATAGGTATACACATGGATGTCATAAAGGGATGAAGGACATCTCAAGAAGGAAACAAAGGTTTCCTATGACTTAGGAGTGCAAAAGGCACATGCATTTGTTCAGAATTGATCAAGGATGTAATCAACTATAATATCAATATCTAATCTTTTCACCTACCTTAGGGCTTCCAATGGAGGTCTACTTATACTTCTCCAAACTAGTTTTTTCAGTTGGGAAATAGTTGGGGCATGGGCTACAGTGGATGAGTAACAGGTAAAACCCATAAACAATGCCTGAATTTGTGATTATATATTTTTTAATGTTTTAACACATATAATCAGGTTGTGTATAGACGAACCTGCATGTGCATGCTCTTTATATAGGGAAACACAACCTATGGGATTTAAAACATTGTTTTCTAGAATTTGAACAAAGCATTGTAGGGAAGGATTGGATTAGGCAATAATACAAAGCATCAAATCTACCAATGGTGGTAAATGGCGCTATAAAACATATTGGGTGGTGGTTGGTTTGATAAGGTTCATCTTCTTCCTCCTCTTCTAGCCACAAGGGTAAGTCATGCTCAATGGAAGGCTGAGTAGGAGGATGCAATACCAATTCTTTAGGAAAATGTTCATTCTTAATGGTCATGTTCCCATCCCTACAACTAATGTAAACATTAGCAGTGGCTAACCATGGCCTTCTTAAGGTGGGAGGATAATCATTAAAGTTGTTATGAGCTGGAGAGCTAGGAAATCAGTAGGATACTTTGAAGAGTCAATGGCGACAATGACATCTTCAACAACTCCCTCAGGAGCTACTATGTATATGTCTACAAGTTGCAACACTATGGTGGTCTTTCTCAAATCTCATTGGAGGTTTAGGTTTAGCATAGTTTCCATAGTAATCACATTGATGCCAGCCACGAGATCAATCAGGGTGTTAGGGACCATAAGGGAATCAATGTGCACATCTACTACAGGGCTTCTAGGGTCTATATATTTTAATAAGATCGCCCTCCCAAGCACTAAATCAGATAATTTCCAAAGAACATTTATGGTGGGGGTGTCTCTTTTTCTTCAACCAAGATGTTTGAAATTATCCTTGATGAGCTTACTGATGGAAACATATTTAATAGCCTAGAGAAGGGATATTTTAACACACAAATTCTTTAATTCTCTGAAAAGTTCAACCTCTGCTAGGGTGTGTTGGCTAGGGTGGATCACCATCTTAGGAAAAGGAGGTGGATTGAATTAAAGAACATTGTCTTCCTTCTCCCCTCTAAGCTCTTTAGGTGGATAATTTCGCTGGTTATCTAAAAGAACTCTCCCATATCGAAGGTTTATCTATTTCATTTCTACATCATAAGAAGGGTAATATGTCTATCCCCTATAGACGTGCTAGAATTACTTGTTGTTCGGGTTCAATATTGGTTGAGCAGGAACTTGAGGTTTCTTTGGTGGACTAGGATGAGTGAGCTATGGCTGAGGCTAGGGTGGAGGTAGTAAAGAAAGAGTTTGATTAGCTTGAGACATCCACCGTTGTGATGAGTTTCCCCTTTGAGAAGATTGGGGTAGATATGGCTGAAAATAATGGTTGAGAGGTTGAGGTGATATGGAGGAGCATAAGGCCAAGAAGAGGGTGTTTACTAGGATGGGTGAGTGGAAGAGTACGAAGGTTGAAACAGTTCATTTTGATTTGGATTATAATAAGAGTAGTGTGCACCTTGCATGCCTTGTTGATATGACCTAGGTCCTGAAGGTCTTCTTTTATTAATGAAAGAAATTTGGTTTGACCCCCCTTCTACTCCTTTATATACAACTTTTATTCCTAGAAAAGAAGGGCACTTGTCTATTGCATGATTTTCTTCACAAACTAGGAAGACCTCTATGAAATCTAAGGGGCACTCATTCCTAGCATGTCTTTTAGTGCATCTCAGGCAGAAAATAGCTAGTGCCCTTTCTGCTTCCTCCTATTTTCTTTTATTTCCATGGTATTCATTGAAATTTTACTCTTGAAATCCTCCAACATGTTTCCTATATCATTCTTAATGGAATTTGTGTAGGGAGAGGAACTAAACAAATGTTAACTAGCCCTGCCCTTCTTTTTAGCAACCCTAGAGTGATTCTGAACACAATTTTAATGTCATCATATGAAAATTGATGGATATCTCCTCCATACAACATGTTGAGGGTCTCCAACCTATCTTCCCTGATATCTAGGGGAAGAAATAGTGAGTGATTCAGGATCAAAGGTGTAGTTGGCCTTCCTATAACTGAGATGAAATCTATCACCATAATCTTCTAAGGAGTCATCAACTCAAAGCTTCATCCTAAAGATTCATTCCTTGCTTTCTTTGGACCCACATTAGTCCCTGTACTTTCTATTGAAGGCTTGTTGCATTTGGGCCTAGGTAGTGATGCTAACCCCAAGAAGACCTATAAATCAGTGCAAGGTTACATCATTAAGGGTAGAGGGGAATAACTTCATCTTCGCCTCATCAGAGGAATAGCCATAGGTCCCACAGAGAACAAAAAATTCAATAATGAGGGTATGAGGATGCTCATAGATTAATCCATGGAAGTGTGGAAGGGTAGGAGGGCTTATATTCTTCTTTCTAGCCTTTCCATTGGTCTCTCTAATAGGGAAAACCTAATTCGCCCTGTTTTCATCCATAGTTTGGGTAGGTGAAGTGGGTTTTTCTTTTTCCCCAATAGGTTCTTAGAAAATTTTAGGTTTCTCACCTAGGGGGTTTTTTAACTCCCTTGTAGTTAGATAGTGAAGTTGACAGTCATCGAATAAGAGTGAAGGATGACTGCTTGAGTGTGTGGGGTTTTTTGGTAAGAATTTCCCTTGAGTATCTTTATTCCTGTGAGGCATGAAAGGAATTTTTTTCTCTTTTTCTTTTGTCTTACTTCTTCAAAAATTGTATGTAAAATAGAAAATAATGGTTATCCAAAAACAACATTGATGAGGATCATAAATGGGTAAATTATATGGACCTTAATGCCACTCTCCAACTTATTAAAATCAACTTTTCTCACATTTATTTACATGTTTTGTTATATTTTTCTTAATGAAAAGGGTAAAGATGAGATGTCATTTATTGTGGTCTAATGTGGATTGCAGTTTTTGGAGAAACTTTTGGATAATTAAAGTGTAGGAACTCGATGTAGACAAGAAAGAGGGATTCTAGGAAATTGGATCTCCCTCCTTCACTCCCCACTCACTCAAATATTCCTCCACCAGATCTCATCAGCTCAGAATTACAAGTAGTCGAGCCATTAAGGTCATTGGCAACCAAGCCAATGATAGTTGAAGATGAGTTGATCTTGAGTTGGGAGCCAACCCTCCCTAAACTTAAGGAATTTGTTGTAGATTCATTTGTATAAATAAGAAGACCTAGAGCCTCATTAGGGTTTGACTTTTTTCGTTGTAGCCAAGAGAAATATTCGAGCTAATATATTTGTGACTGATGAATCTTGTTTATTTTTTTATATTTTAATGAAAATGAGAAGCATTCCCTTGATCCAGCACTGAGTTGACTTAGAAGGCTGAAGCTCTTGGGTTAGGGCCTAACCCTAGCAACAGAGGTTCCTCTTCTTATACATGTATGCTTAGATTATATTCATAGTTAGCTGCTGAAGTGATTTTGGCTTTTTTAATATGGAAGTATTTGGATGATTAATAAGTTTGCTTCCATTTGTGAATAGTTATATCAATGGTATCATAGCGACAGAAGTCAATCCATAAAATCTTGTGATAGTGGCTTTTACCTCATCTCCATTATTGGATCATGACTTGAGGGTTCCTTTCACACAACCCAAAAATAGATTTCTTGCTTTACTACATGATATAGGGTTTCCTAATGAGTAGATCACCATCTTTGATTTTCTTAGGATGATTTAAAATTGTCATTTTTTATCTCTTAAGTTTTGCATTAGTTTCAAAGCACTTACATTAATGAGCTTAGCCATTAGATAGTAATAACTCAATTTTCCTCCATTTAATACATATTTTCCATGCATAGATGAGTTTTTGCATAAATGAAGACAAGAATGTTTGTTGTTGTAGGATATTCTAATTTGTTGGGAGAACTCATCTTTGTTGCCTCATCCAAGCCTTATCCACCCGTGTTGCCAAACTCCACTAAACTCTAAATCATAATTCTTGTTTTGTAAGAAAAAATCCCATTTCCATTGAGAAAATCCAACCATCTTGAAGCATCTAACTGAGCCTTGGATAGTGGTCACCCCCTCTATAACTTATTAATCCATCAGATACCTTTCCCACACTTCACTCTACCTTCCTGACATCTCCTAAGCTTTCATCCTATTTCCTGTAGTAAAACAGGGCATCCTATAGGAGAACTATCACATCATATAGTATTACTACAGGAAACCTTGTAGTGGCCTGTTTTAAGCTCGAATTTAGAAAAAATGTTATCTAAAATTGGATTAAGCCTCTCCTTCACTTCCATAACCTTGATATTTTTCCCATACCTCTTCCTCGATACTTGTCTCCCCTGCGAAAGAACAAGTGATGATTATCATTTGCATTCATAAAATTAAAACATCAAAAAAGGCATTTTTCGACAATTCCTAAATTAGCACATGCATGAAACAATCAGAATACTTCTTAGATAAAATTCGATGATAAGTTATTCTAGATCATCACAACTCATTAGCAAGGTTAAGATACATTTCTTTTGCAAGAAAAAATTGTCAATAAGTAGTTAAATGATTTCATGTCACTTTACAAGCATCTTCCAATTCAGTCTTTTAGTCCTTAAAGTAGGCAACATTCCTTTTCATTCATTAAGGATAATTTACCCTTCTCAATTTGATAATTAGACTTCTTCTAGTCAATAGAAGACTAGTTTGATAAACCCTAGTGGTCTATCACCCCACATAAAAAGTGACAAGAGTAGACCATTACGTCTACTGTGTATAGAGCATTGTCACCTACAAGTTGATATGAACCTTGGGCTGATGAAGTAAATTTGGTAGCCCCATGAGTTGCAACATTCTTGTTGCAATACTGGCGCTCATCAAACATCTACCTAGACACCTCCGGACAATGATGCTAAAACATGGTGATCCCTGGTATTGCACCAAGAATGTTGCATCTCCCAAGGGATCCTCAACTCAAATTATCAACCTAGGGTTCATAAAAACTTTGAGGTGGCAGTTCTATATACACAACAAATATGATTCCACTCATGCCACCATTAGTTATGTCATTAGATCAAAACGTGCTCAAAGACTCTTCCTTCTACTGAATTAAAATAAAATCTTCATAAAATGACAAATTGGAAATCGCTTCTAAGTTATGAAAATAGAAATTCCATTGACTCAACTGTAAAATCATAACTACTCAATTCATGAAAGGATAGAGGCTAACTTGTAGAAATGGAGTTATGTTATCTTGCAGAAATAATGAAATTAACTCATTCTACTTGAAGAAAAGAAACTAATCTATCTTGCAGAATTCATCAAACTACCAATTAGAATCATAGGTAGCATCTGCCTAATTCATATTTTCTCATAAATAAATGAGCTACTTACATGATAAAGAAATTGACTCTACTCTATTTTTGCAGTGAAGACAAAGGAGGTTTGAAGTGGCCTAGGAGATTTTCTTGATCATATTATCACAGCTAAGGGTCATTATGCATCTATGTTAGGTCAAAGTTATACTGTGGGTCAAAACGGAAGAAGAAAAAGGTTGTTACAGGTTTTGTACAAGTGATTGCTACAAGGGGCTTGTAATGCTACATGCAGGTTTGTAACGCTATAGGAGGGAATCCGAGTGGTTTTTCAAGGTGAAAATGATCACTTCGGGGTATGGAGAGGTGAATAATAGTTGACTAAAATTAAAGGATGCTGGTTTCAGACCATATCAAAACTTAGGACTTCTCATAGGCTTGTCATTCCCTAGGATGAGTGCTCTCAGTGACCTAGACAGAATAACTTATGAAACATGGTTTTTAGTGTAGAGCTTGGAGGTGGAAGGAGTTGGTGAAAGAGCTAAGGATGGAAGTGATGAAGGTGCCCTTCCCTGCAAAACAATCAACCCTCAATCACATGCATGGACCCATTTATCATTTACAAAATGAAATAAATTATGATGAAAAATACGAGTTGAATTGAAATGACATCTAATTCATGCAAACCATTGATCTAATCACTAAACTAACCTCTAAACTACAAAAATAAAATGTAAAACAGAACAACCAATACTAATCTATTTCCAAAAAATAATAAACACAATCTTTCTGGGTTGTGATTGTGAAACCTTCCACCAATTCTCCCATAAGAGAGGTCAAGTAGAGGCTACAACCACAGGATTTTATAGGTTAAATTCTATTGAAATGAAAGAAACTATGAACTTCTTATAATTGAGAAGAAACATAAGTAAAAAAAGAGGTACCAAAGCCTCTGGGTTTGGCCCAAAAGCAAGGGTCTTAGCTCTCCAAAACTAACTTAGATGTAGCATAAAATCCAACATCTCATTATCAAAAAGTGTAGGTCTAATACATCACATAAAAGTTGGAAATAAAAATGTCAATGCTTGGAACTCAATGGCTACACCTAGCTGAAAAAAATCTTTGAATCCTAATGAGCTCCTCTTATAGTTTATTTATACAAAAGGGCACCTGAAGAAACTCCCTTGAAACTAGGAATGGTTCTCTCCTTGTTCTAGAAAATGGTGGATCTTGTCATCCTTGATCTTCACTTGGACTAGGAGTCACTTGGCTACCAATGAAATCAAATTGGTGAGAGGGGATATGGTGATCCCAAGATGAGTTTAGGGAGTTAAGGAGGTGGAAAGACCCCCTATATTCTCTCCTAGTTGTCTCCATTGAGCCAGTACATAATAATAGCCTAAAAAATGCCTCATTTTCCTACAATTAAAGAACATTAGGCCACATACTATGAAAAACACCTTTTATTCCTCTTAGTAAGAATAATATAATGAAAAATGTGAATAAATGAAAGAGAATGCTAGTTTTAATGCTGAAGGATGGCTTGTTAATCTTCAAAATGTACCTATTGATGGACCTCATCACAAGCTACTAATAACCTATATGTAATTAGTGTTGTTTACCCATTTCCCCCTTTAAATTCTAAAATTTCTAATTTTTTTTTCTCCATTAGGTTGAGAAAAAACGTACAAATATTATATTCCAAAAACTTTACTAGTTCAAATGCATATTTTTTTTTACTAATGAAACTATTGTTTGGATTTTTGAATATTTCAACTCCAAGAAAGTAGTGAAGTTGTCCCAGATAAATCATCTTGAATCCAATTTGCAATTCCTTCTTTACATGCACAATATGATCATTCTTGCTTATAATAATGATCAATTCATCCACATACATAAATAAAATCACCATTTTTTTTTCCATGTTGTTGAACATATAAGGTATCATTTGATTTAATTCGCATAAATCCTACCTTGCAAATATTCTCATCCATTTTTGGAAACCAAACTTTTGGAGCTTGTTTCAACCCATATAAAGCCTTAACTAATTTAGAAGCTTTGTGTTCTTGTCCGTTGAGCTCAAAACAAGAGGTTCAGTCATATAAACTTCTTCTTGCAAGTCCCCATTGAGGAGGGAACTTATGACATCCATCTAATGTACTTTTCAACATTTTTGAGTTGAACACCATCAGAACGGTGCTTCCATTTTGGAGAGTAACAAGTGATTGTTGTAAGCTCTTGCATTTACAACCTCCTAGAGAAGCTTCTAGAGGTCCAAAAATGTCACTGTAAACCAATTGAAAATATTTTTTTGTATGCCATGACCTTGTTGGGAAATTCTCTCCAATTTGTTTGTCATAGATGATAACTCCACATCTTGCATTTTAGTTCTTAAAAGTTGGAGGTCCTATAAGAATTATTTGTTTTTAAAATTAAAATAGACTTTCAAATTTTAAACGTTAATATCTAACATGCCACCCCTTTAATCCTTAGAAGCTTCCCATCTTCATACTCAGCCATAACTGTCTTCAAGTTTTTTCTAATGGTGTTGATTTTTACTAAGTTATTTTCCACAATCACTTCATGTCCTTCTTTGAAAATCGTGACCAATGAGATTAAATTCTTAGTTCTTGAAAGCCCTTGTTAGACAAGCACTCTAAAAGCCCTGGAACAACTTGGGTTGAGTTACTAGTCCTAGAAGCCTTGGCTAGAGCAATGATATGGAAGCCTTTGGTGGGTTGCATTACTAGTCATGTAGCCTTGGTTGGAAAAACTCTCTAGAGGCCTGTCGATAGTTGTGGTTGAGTTACTAGTCCTAGAAGCCTTGGTTGGAACAAATGTTCAGGAAGCCTTGGAAGCCTTAGATGGAGACCAATCTGATGATGGTTTTGTGATGTCCAAATGCGAGGTGGAATCACTATTTGATGGGTTAAGATTGATGGCCTCTATAAGGCCTGGATGAGTTTTGGTTGATCTGTTCTATGAGATCCCACATTCACGCTTGGAATATGGCATGGGGCTTAACGGGTAAAGAGAGAATTGGCTTAGTGATTCTACATTTGGGTGGAATGTGCAGATCCCATCCCGAGTTTGTATTTTGCATCATTAATGAAGGGTTATTTATCCTTGTATTTCTATGATTATTTTGATGGATCATATGTGGTCTATATGGTTGTACTTGCATGAGTATTTATGTTGCCATTATGCTCATTATGTATGTGTTTATGACAACAACCATTTATTGATTTCATCATGGTTTTACTTGTAATTGAATGATCAATGTATATATGACCTAATGGATGGAATGGAAGCTATTATATTGAGGCATCAATGGTTCTTAGTGATTCTCAGCTAAGTATGAGAACCCTATGCTTAGAAATATTATTTACACCTGTAGATTACATATTCATGATATATTTAACCAAATTCCTATCATGGCTAGTAGGGCTCTATTCAAGGTCTTAAATAATAATTTTCTTTAGTACTATCATTTCTATGTCATTTTACTGTTTTGAAGGTATCATGAAATTATGGGCAGTGACCTGGGTTCTTGGCCTGAAAAAGTGGCTCAAATCTCAGGGTCATTGGCCTAACACTAATAAATTTAGTCTCTGGTCGCTAGCAGGTAACCCTATGAGGGTGAATTTGGGTTTTTGGACATTTCCATTCCTATATCATGAGAGAAAAGAAGGCTTAAGTTTTCCAAAATTTCAGTGGGACCCAAGGGAAAGCTGCCTAAAGTATTAGATTTTTTCTCAGGGTCGTGTAGCTGATGTTTAATGTCTGTATGGTGTGCGTCCATTAGTTCCACTTCCTTAATGTGACTTAGGAGGTTGAATCATACTATAGTGTCCTCTCGGTGCATGTCTACCCTAGTTAGTCGGTTTCTTTGGTGGGTGTGGGAGGATGGTGTTATAGTAATCAATTCCCTCCACCTCAGAGAACCCTCTCACCACAAGTCTGGCCTTATGTTTCTCCGTGCTCCCATATCCTACTTGCTTTACTTTGTAAAGCCATCTAGAACTCAACATTGACTTGTCTGGTGGTCTTGGGCCCACTTCCCAAACATTGTTTCTAATCACGAAGTCATACTCCTCAAGCGTGACATCAA